>QRDG01002282.1:408045-620998 GCA_012064385.1 Puccinellia tenuiflora
CTGCCATGGACCCGTAGTCCAAGGTGAGACTACTCACAAATCATCCCGGAGGAAGGCATGACGATGAAGAGCCCTCCGAGATCGATCTCCCCTCTGGGAGAGTGCCGGGATCAGCTTCAGATTGGACCCCGAACTAGGGTTTTCGGTGACGGCGCGTCGGGGTCGAGTTTCTGGAAAATAATCGTCGCCCTGACGTTTTTAGGTTAAAAGGGATTTTATGGGCGTCGGAGGGGGCCGAGGGGATGCTCCAGGAGAAGGGGCGGGCCCCACTCGCGGGTCCTAGGGGGGCCGCGGCAGGAGGCCGCCTGCGCCCTGTGGGTGGCCCCTCAGGTTCCCCTTTTGTCTTCGGGTGTCTTATTTTGCATAAAAAATCTCCGTAAATTTTCGTCCAATTCCGAGAATATTTCCAGAAGTAAATTTTCTGAAATACAAAAACAGCAAAAACAGGGAACTGGCACTGGGCATCTTGTCAATAGGTTAGTCCGACAAAATGCTTAAAAATGATATAAATGACAGTAAAAACATGTGACAATATCACAAAACTAGCATGGATCACTCAAAAATTATAGATACGTTTGAGACGTATCAGTTACTAATTTATATTATTTTAGCATGCTTATCTTTCTTCATCCAATATATAGGGTATACTCCATCAAATCCTAAATCGGATAAGATGTGCATGAAATTCAATTTCATATCTATATGCACATAATTATGTGGTGTATGTCCTATATATTGTAGTTTATCTAACTACTATGAGACCCAATGAGTTTGGGAACCATTTTCTGCTTCAATTTTGTTTTAGGTACAATGGATATGCATTGGAGGCTTGTCGCATCCATAAGGAAGGTGTTCTCACCATGTGATTATAAGAGTCAAGCTATGATGATTGCCAAAGTCTCATCTTCTTCATCACCAATGTCATATCGGTAACAAGTATCTCCCATGCATACTTTTCTAGTCTCAACCTTGTGTAGGTTGCTTCTTGGCATGAAAGCTTTTATGTGCAATTGTTGTGGTTTTGGCCTATTTCCTTCACTTGGTATATCTTTGTGATATTTGTGATGAAATTGCAAAAACCTTTTTCTTCAATTGGTATTATTTCTTTGTGATACTTGTTGCCTATCTCAAAGCATCTTCACTATCTCTTGTTCCCTTAGTGATATGTGTGATGTCTTTGATATTTTTGAAGTTCATTTATATACAATGAGATAAATTTGAGCTATGTGCTATGCTTTTAAGCAATAATCTCTTTTGTATATTCATGACTTCCCTTTTGGATATCGTGGTCTCCCCTTCATCGACCATTTCATATGTGCAAGTTTCTTTGTGGATGTATATCATCAATGATTTGTCTAGCTACTTAGAAATCTATACATATGAGAGAGGTCACCTTTTAGTTGGTATCCTAATTCTTTTGAGCTACCTTGCTTTTTATCTATAATTCTTTGGTGGCTCCAAATTTGCTTCATGAGTGTGTATCTTAATTTTATTTGCATCTTTGCACACTCATGTGTTTGTTGATGATCTTTGTCCTCATGCTTACCTCGGTGAGCATGTTGATTGTTATTAGCTAAATGTTTTCACTAGCTCTTGGAATTTTCAATTGGTTTTAGTTTCCAATTGGTATCCCTAAGAACATATTCCTTTAAAAGATCTTCTTTTTATCTCGGTTGGGCCTATCTTATGTTGAATCTTTGAAAATTGGTATCTCCTTATGGCTCAACCATATCTTTGGTGCAAGTTCTATGATTTGCTTTTGCTTTATGCACACTTGCACTTGTTGCGTGTTCTAGATGATTTCGGGGGAGTGAGGATTCCATATTTGTGCACTCCACAATAGTGCATGAACATTGGGGAGCTTCTCCATTATTTAGAACTTTCGGTTTGGATCTTCTCGATTGCTTTTCTTCTTTGTGGAGATGTTTAGAATGATTTCATCTTTTTGCAATCTTTGGATCTTCAATATAGTTTGATTTCCTCTAATTATTCGTCAATGGATATGTGCATTTGATTCCACTCACATCTTGAGAAATGCACACCTTTTTTAGGAACTCATATTATATTGACCTTCTAAATTTTTCCTCCCATTTCGGCAATCGATGCCAATGGGGGAGAAGTTTAGAGGGTTTAAGGGAATTTGGTTTTATGCTTTTGTTTGGTTCTTGAGCATTTGCCGTTAATGCGCTTGCATTTGCTTAATTCTTTATATAAACCCTCTTAAAAAGGGATTGTCATCAATTACCAAAATGGGGGAGATTGAAAGTGCATGGTTGTCCCCATGTGTGGTTTTGGTAATTAATGACAATCTCTATGGACTAATGTGTGCTTCAAGTCATACTTGTAGGTTTGGTCCATAGCATTGCTTGATCTCCATTTATTGGAGTCAAGGCTAAAAGAAGAAGATCATTTGTTGATCAAGGCCAAGGTGTTTCTCCATGAGCATGAATCGAGAGGAAGATCCTATGTAGCTCGTGGAGGATGGCGTCATGGTGATCGCCATCACAAGATAATGGCCAAGTGAATACATGACGAAGAAGTGGTTCCCCCATATTGGTGTATGGGGGAGCAATATGTGAGTCTTCACCGAGCGGAGCGCGATCAAGAAAGGTGGTCCAACTTGAGAAGACAAAGATCGTCATCATCTAGCTCAAGTGGATTATGCGCAATGCAACGGTATGATCTTGATAGGGTTTCTATTTTACCGTTCTGATGATGTTAGTGAGAGATCGGATTATAGGATAGTTAACCGTACTATCAAGAGGGGCTCTCGACTGAGTATCTTGATCGTATCGTTCGTGCAAAGTTCAAACCTTTGCATCATTGGTATCATCTTTATTGGTTATTATTTGGCATTTATCCTTGTGAGTGGTTAGTGCTTTTCATGCTCGTCATGACAAGCCCTACCTCATCAACGGATTTCATTTGCTTTTTCTTTTGTGTTTTCGGTGTTGGAGGTTTTCTGGTTTGTCTTTTATAAGAGAGGTCAAACTCTCTCCTTGTGGCTTCCTCCTCACATGATGGACTATGATGTTTCTCTGCATGATCTTGTAGAACTCTTCGTTGCGATTCCAACGAGCCCAAGATCATCGAAAACGGAGTCCGGATGATTAAGTTATGATTTTTCTCGTACCGGGTGTCCTGCAGTTTTTTGTCCAGCGGTAGTACCGCACCGGTACCGCCCAGGTACCACCGGGTGTCCAGTACCGCGCGCGTTTGAGCGCCCGAAATCACCCGGGGCGGTAGTACCGCTGGCCCAGCGGTAGTACCGCCCCTGGGCGCGATTTTGGCCATAACGGTTGGATTTTGGGTGACCTATTTAAGGGGCCTTCTTCCCCAACAGGTCCCCACCCCTTGAGCACATTTTTCCCTCTCTCTCCCACCATAGTTGACCTTAGAAAGCTTGCCCCTCTCTCTATCCCTCCAATGATTCTTGCACATCTTTAGGGATTTAAGAGAGGAGATCTAGATCTACATTTCCACCAATAATCAATCTCTCCTCTAAGTGAGGGGAACCTAGTGGATCTAGTTCTTGGAGTTCTTTTGTGGTTCTCCTCTTTGTTCTTCCTCTCTTATTCCCCCATAAGTATTTGTTGCTTTGTTGTAATTTGAGAGTGAAGGATTTGAGCACTTGTGCTCTTGCCATTGCATTAGTTGCATCGGGTTGTGCTCTCCACGAAGATTCGTGGGATTGAAGTTCGAGAAGCTTGTTACTCTTGGGTGCATTGTGTTCCCAAGAGCTTGTGCCTCTTGGGTGCATTGTGTACCCTAGACGGTTTAGTGTGCCGCGAAGACTTCGAGTTGTGAAGCTTTGGGCAAGGTTTGGGAGCCCCTGATTGAGTTGTGGGTGTGTGCCCCAACATCGTTGTAAAGGCTCCGGATTCCGCCTTGAAGAATTCCGATAGTGGTAGGTGAACCTAACCCTTGGGGTGAGGTTCATCGGAGAATGGGGTGAGGCCTTTGTGGCATCTTGAGTAGGCCTTTTTGTGGCAAGCTCACACCCCTCCAACGAGACGTACTCCCTTAACAAGGAGGAACTCGGGAATACATCCTCGTCTCCGCGTGCCTCGGTTATTTCTATACCCGAGCTCTTTACTTATGCAATTTACATTGTGATAGCCTTTGTGCTTGATGTCATATATATTGCTATCACCTTGTTGTTATATTGCTTAGCATAAGTTGTTGGTGCACATAGGTAAACCTAGTATATTAGGTTGTTGGCTTGTTAATTTAAACACCTAATTTTATTCCGCAATTATCAAGCCTTAAACCGGAAAAGTTTAAATCGCCTATTCACCCCCCTCTAGGCGACATCGTTTGTCCTTTCACAAGATGCCCAGTGCCAGTTCCTGTTTTCTGCTGTCCTTTTGTTTCAGAAAAATTGTTCTGCGAAGTTTCTCGGATTGCTCTCATAATTTACAGGAATTATTTCTAATATGAAACGAAGACGGAACCCGAAGGACAGACGGAGAGGAGGCACATGGGCTCCAGACGCCACCTGGCCGCGCCCCCCTTGGCCGCGCGTGGGGCCCACCTGGGGCCCCTGTCCATCGCCTCACGCCGCCCCTTCGCCTATAAATTCTCCTCTGACCAAAAAACAGAGGAAGCGCGATCATAATCTCCAGAATACGTCTGAGGCCGCCGCTATCTCAAACCCTAGTTTGGGAGGGTTCAGAAGCTCTTCCCGGCACCCTGCCGGAGAGGAGAATCGACGCCGGAGGCATCTACACCACAATGCCTGCGTTCGGAGTGATGCGTGAGTAGTCCACCACGGGACTACGGGTCCATAGCAGTAGCTAGATGGTTGTCTCTCCTCCTTGTACTCCATTGTTTAGATCTTGTGAGTTTCCTATCATGATCAAGATCATCAATTTGTAACTGCTACATGATTGTGTTTGCATGGATCCGATCTTTGTACTCCATTACTTTTGTTCAGTTATGTGTTTCATCTATGATCTTGCATGCTCTCCGATGCTAGTGGTTGCTTTGTCCAAGTAATTGTTAGTGTTGTATCAGAGAGTATTTATGCTAGATAGTGGGTTCATGCCTCTCTTTGTCTGAGTTCGGTGATAGGAACGGTTAAGGCTAGAGATGTGATGTTGCCACTAGGGAGAAAACAGTGGTGTGATTTCTTCGTGTTATCTACATTGCCTACATTATGAACTTTGCCTATTGCAATGATCTGTTGCTTGCAACTTAATACTTTTGGGTGACATGCTGGATAGCGATCCCAGAGTGGATTATTAGTCATAGATGCAGTTGGATGACGGTCTATGTATTTTGACATAATGCCCATATTAGATGAAGTAGTGAACTATATTTTTTTTATGATAGCCTTGTTGTGCGCCTACAATTCTGTTAATTGCCATGATGTAATTTGTTTATCCATCATGTATATCTTTTGGAGAGACACCTCTAGTGAACTGTGGACCCCGGTCCTATTTTCCTACATTGCTTACAACCGTCTTCATAGCTTTTCATCATCATTTTCTCGCTGGTCATATTTCATCCTCATCATATTTTACATCCACACATTTAATTCTTTGTGTTTGGCAAGCCGGAGAGATTGACAACCTCTCTGTTTTGTTGGGGTAAATTAGTTTGTTGGTGATTGTGTGCAGGTCCATGTCAATAATCGAGAAACGACGCTATTGACACATTGCTAAGCCTTCTCCAAGTCCTACTGGTTCGAAAACCTTGGTTTTGTAATCAAGGGAAAATTTCCGCTATGCTGCTTCATACCTTCCTCTTGGGGTCTCCCAATAGTAGTCAGCAAGACGTTTTCTGGCGCCGTTGCCGGGGACTTGGAAGTTTCAGCTAGGGGAGTTTCACACATTCTTTCACTTTACTTTGTTATTGTCTTGCCTAGTATATTTTTTGTTAGCCTTGTTTTGCCTTTTGTTTGCTTTAAAACTGAAAAACACAACAAAATTAAAAATTCCAGCATTAGTCTTTTACCGTTTTGCTTGATATTATGTCTAGTTCTTTACTTGCTATCAATGGTTACTTTATGTGAGGCTAGATCTTATTGGCAAGGTGGGTTCACGGAGGAACAACATAAATATTATAAGGAATACCGCTTGTCTGAAAAAGCAAAACACTTATGGGCACAAATAAATAAACTGAATAGTCTTGCTGAAAACTTTTGCTCTACTTATGATGAATCCTGGTGCCTTAATGAATCTTTTTGCTGTAGGAGGCATAAACACCTCCCTTTCGAATGTGATTGTAATGATAATGAAACATTGGCTTCTTATGCTAAAGGAATCTATGATTTTGATAATCTTGAACAAATTGAAGAATTTGTTGCTTTTATGGGTGCCTATGAAATTACTTCTGTGCTTAAAGATATTGATGATGCTTCTTACAAATCTGAAAAATTTGTTATACTTGGATATTGCCTTGAGTATTACAGTGATAATCTTTATATTACCAATTTTCTTGAGAGAACTTATCCTCCAAAAGAAGAGATTGTTGCCTTGCAGGAAACCATGGAAGAAGAAATTGCTGAAACTGAAAGCTCATTGGATGAAAAAGAGCAAGAGAGTGAAGGACAAACAGAGGATCTACCTTCTAATGATAGTAACTCTCTAACTCTTACAATATATTATTACCCTCCATGCTTACCAAAGGAGGGTGAATGTTATGTTCCCATGGATTCTCTTGAAATATCCCTTTTTAAGGAAATTGATGCTTGCTACACTTATGACCATGATTCCCCTATTAAACATCACCCAAACTCAAAGAAACAAAAAGTAAACATTTTTAATAATGGGATTGGAAAGGTCATGACTTATGTTTATTTTGATCATACTATTTTGGAGCTTAATAAAAATTGTGTGTTTGTAGATCACGAAAAGTATGCTTTATTTGATAATTATATTGTTGAGTTTGTTCATGATGCTAATGAAAATTACTATGAGAGAGGAAAATATGGTTGTAGAAATTTTCATGTCACTAAAGCACCTCTCTTTGCGTTAAAATTTTTGAAACTGCTCTTGTTGTACATTCCTATGCTTGATACTTTGTTCTTCATGAATTTATTTGTTTACAAGATTCCTATGCATAGGAAGAGGGTTAGACTTAAATGTGTTTCATATTTGCTTCTTGATGCTCTCTTTGTCTTTCAACTCTTATTCTTATGAGAGCATCATTAAAATTATCAAGCCTAGCTAAAAGGCATTAAAGAAAAGCGCTTATGGGAGGCAACCCATTTTATTTTTACCTACTATTTTTCCTTTGAGTTTTGGGTGATATTACTTCTGTAACAACTCCCTTGTATCTTTTTTTTGGTTTTTGGTGCCAAGAATAGCCTCTAAAGAGAGGAAGATTAATTTGTGAGTTTGCTGTCCAGAAACAGATTTCTGTTCTTCACTGTTCAAAAATCAAAAAATTTACAGAACGTCATCTGAGGCTGAAATGTTTTTACAGAAAGCATCAGGGTTTTTTCTACCTTTTTCTAGTTTTAAGTTTTCTGATTTGAGGTCCATAACTGCCTCGAAAAAATTCATCTTTATAGTCTGTTCTGTTTTTGACAGATTATGTCCTCAGTTTTGCATTGCTTCTTTCGCGGGCAAAGTGAAGCTTTTTCAAAGCTAGCGCTTTACTTGGACCTTTGTGACAGTAGCTAATGTTGTAAAAATGAGTTCTTGATATGTGCTTTGGAACTGAAGGAGGATATTGTTTTTGTGGACTAACCTCTTAATGAAGTTGCTATAAGTTTTGCGTGGAAGTTTTCAAGTATCCAAATGCGAGGTGATGAAGAAAGATCAGTAAGGAACAAAAGCCTAAGCTTGGGGAGGCTCCCCATGGACCCTCCTCTGAAATATTCAAGAAGTTACAAGCGTCTAAGCTTGGGGATGCCCAAGGCATCCCCTTCTTCATCAACAATCATCGGTTTCTCTCATGGTACTATATTTTTATTCCTTTACACATTATGTGTTGTTCTTGGAGCATCGGTTTGTTTTTACTTTCAGTTTTTTTTGTGTTTGTTTTCTGGTCCTTGCAATAATTTGGATCCATGCATGCTTTTTTGGGAGAGAGACACTGTCGGAGAACTGTCCCAGGAACTGGGGGTGTCTCGAGAAGGATCGAGTAAGGGGCTGAACACGGAATCAAACAACCCTCAACGTGCTCCGGCGACGGTGCTCGTCGGACTCGCTGCGGGACAGCACTGCAGAAAAGGAACACTCGGTCTTACCCAGGTTCAGGGCCCTCTTGTGGAGGTAAAACCCCTACGTCCTGCTCTGGTGTATTGCACTGCTTGGAGAGTTCACAGTACAAGGAGAGCTTGTCGAGCTCGAGGTGGCTAACTATGGCGACTAGCTATTCTTCAGGTCTAGGGTTTAGGCTCAGGATTCCTGGGGGCCAACCTAGTGAAGAGTCGAACCCCTTGCTTGGGCGTGCTCCTCCTCCTTTTATAGGCGTCCTGGACCTCTTCCGCCCAAACATTTGGGCGGGAAGGGCTACCACATGGCGACGAAGGAGGAGGCGCGGTGCACCGTAAAGGTGAAGTCCACCATAAAGGTAAAGCTCGTGGATGCGGTCCACGGCAGGGGAACGGCGTCACCAAAGCTGAAAAGGGGCACTGACCAGCTGGACAGTGGGCTGGCGCTTGCCGAGGTGGGAGGTGGCCCACGGTGACGTCGTCCTTGGAGCGTAGCTGTAGACTGTTCCCTTATCACCAAAGAGGCAATACTCGTTGTCCGCTTTGCTTGGCTCCGCTTTGTTGACTGCTTTATACATGGAAACGACAACTGCGGCGTCGTCGTCACCGCGCGTAGGCACGCGTGTCACTCTGCACATGGCGCAGAGCCCATGTGCGCTCTGCCGCGGGGGCAGAGATGGCTTCACGAGGAAGGCGCTTCGCGAGGCGAAAAGCCTCGCCGAGCCCTTCAGCTTGGTCCTTAGCAGAATTTGCGGGCGGCGTCGGAGACGCCTTGTCGAGGAGCGATCCCTCGCCAAGGGAGAGAATCCTTGGCGAGGAGAAAAACCCTTCGCGAGGGGAAAATCCTCGCGGAGCTCGCCAGGCTTGGAGAGCCTGGTCCTTGGCAAAAATCATCCGAAGAAATCTTGTGGGCCCTGGCAGGCCGGCCCGTGGTACCCTGGTTTCCACTGTGCCGACAGTAGCCCCCGGGCCCGCGACGGGCACGCCGAGGCCCATGACGAAGGCGAAGCGTCGAGGGGCCAAAGATGCCTGACAGGGCCGCGACACGTGGCACGCAGCGGTTGCGCCCGCGGCCACGACCTCCTCGGCTCCAACGGGCGACGTGGCGGGGCCCGCCACGACTCGGGAGCCGGTCAATAAAGCCTGGGCGCGCAGGCAGCGCCCGTTACTTCCCCCATAACTCCGCCGCCCTCTTCTCCAAAAACCTCTTCTTCCTCCCAGAGCTCGCCGCTTCCGAGGTCTTCGTCTTCGAGTTTTCTTCCGGCGGCCATGGCTCCCAAGAGGTCAACCGACGACCAGAAGGGCAAGGCCACGATGCAGGCGGGTACGTCCGCGGCGATGGCGCGCGCCGCTGCTCTCGAGGGAGCACTGCCGCGGACGCGCGTCACCGCGGCGACGATAGCGACGGTACGCCACCTGGCGGCGCCGAGGACCAACGAGCACGGCGCCACCGAAATGAGGCCGGCTGGCAGCAGGCTCACCGAGGCGTTCTACCCCATCTTCCTCCATACTCTCTACGCCGGCCTGGTGCCACCATTCTCCAACTTCCTCCTGGCGATCTTGGAGGTGTACCAGATCCAACTGCTCCATCTTCATCCCAATTCCATCCTCATCCTCACCATCTTCGCCCACTTCTGCGAGGCCTACCTCGGCATCCGTCCCTCGGTGGCGCTCTTCCGCAACTTCTACTCTCTTCGGAACTCCGCCAAGGGCGAGCGACTTGGGTGCGTCTCCTTCCGCATCGCCGATGCCAGGAGCGAGAACTACATCCCCATCGCCTGGTGCGGTGAGGACGCCATCACCAAGGTGACGAAGAAGGTGGATAAGTTCCGCGAGAAGTGCCTCTTCGTCGACGCCAAGGCCACACACCCTCTCCTGGAGGTGCCTGAGGGGCCCCCGAGGAAGTGGGCGTGCTGGGCGAGCGCGGACTTCAGGGGCTCGAGGCTTGACGTGGTGTACGAGTATATCCGACGCATTCGCGAGGCAGGGGTCACCGGCCAGATGGTGGCAAAGGACTTCACCAGGCGCCGCATCGCCCCCCTCCAACAGCACGCCGAGCCGGTGTGGCGATATGACGGCAAGAAGGACGCAATGCGGCTAAGCAGGGACGGCTTCGCGCCTGAGGTGCTACGCCAGATCATGGGCGTTCTCTTCACGACGCCGGAGATCCCGTCCGCCAAGAAGGAGGCGGCCAAACCACTCATCTGCTTCGCCGAGGAAAGCATCGAGGAGCAGCGCGCGCAGATGCCCACATTCGACGAGTGGGGAATTGTGCCCGCGGGGCACCGCGGGCCTCGCCCTAACCCGTGGGCGGCGGAGCCGGAGTACATGGATGAGCCTCCGGAGGCTGAGGAGGCTGAGGAGTCCGCCGAGGAGGAGGCCTCGAGAAGTGAGGACCCCCTCGGCGAGGACGAGGCTTCGAGGGGCATGGACCCTGCTGGTGAGGGTATCGGCTCCTCCAGGAGTGCCCACGCTGAGGCGGACCTCCAGGTGCTCTCCTCCGGCGACGAGGAGGATGCCTTCCGCGTCGTCCGCTCCCAGCACGCTGAAGAGGAGGAGACGAGCGGCGGCGGAAGAGGGCGCTGCGAACCCCGCTCCAAGGCCGTCCACGACAGGAGGGCCGCGACTGCGAGAGACATCCCTCGCGCGGAGATGGGAGTGGCTCGGGAGGAGGCCGGAGCAAGCCACACCCAGCCACCCAAGGCGAAGAAAGAGGTGTGGGTGATGGCCGGCGAGTAAGTCTTTGATTTTCTTTTTCCCTTAACATTTGTTTCTGAGAAAACCTCCTTGATGGATTTCCAACTTGGCTCCTTTCAGGCAGCCTGCCGAGCCAAAGAGGCGGCGGCTCTGCGAGGCTGGAGAGACCACCAGCGTCGTTGCGGAGACGCCTGCGGCTGGTGAGCCGCAGCAAGCAGTTGTTCCTCCCGGGTTGAGCACCGCGCGGGGCGGTGGTGGCCGAGGAGGCCACGCTGTCGCCGATTCGGGCGGCGACTCCTCCCCTTGCGGAGCACCACGCGGAGGCGGAGACCGTAGAGGCGGCGCCGTCGCCAACCAAGGCGGCGACCCCTCCTGTCCAGTAGGAGACGGAGGAGGAGAGGGTGGATGAGGACATTGTCGTGGAGCCGTCCTCCAGAGGAGGAGGCCTCCTCGAGAAGGGCTGACGCGCCCGAGGCCGCGGCAGACGCGGTCGTTGCAGAGGGGGCCGGAGGCGCCCCTGAGGAGCAGGAGGCGGTGGTGCCGCCGGAGCCCACTGGCGCTGAAGCTGAGCGCGAGAGGGCGCCCAGCCCCCAGAGGGCAACCGAAGCGAGCGCCGAAGAAGGCGCCCCCACAAGCCCCGGATCGCACCAGAGGCGGTCGTGGGTCCGAGGCAGGACCCGGGCGCCTCGACGAGGATCGAGGACTCTGCACCCAGCAGCAGCGCGGGAGTCTCCTTGGCGCTGCAAGCGCCGCAGCGCCAAGCAGCCCATCGCCGGATCATCCTCAACCGGGCGCGGCGGGCGCTCGACGGGCTGGAGGAGCAGCTCGCCAAGGAAGAAGACGCCCTGGCGGAGGAAAGGGCAAGGCTCGGCGAAGCCTGGACTCTTCTCCACGAGAGGGTGGAGATGTGCCGTCGGCAGGACGCGGCGGCAAAGGCGGCGCGCGAGGAAGCGATCCGCTTCGCCAAAGAGACCCGCGACAGCGTCAAGCGGGAGGTGCAGGAGGTGATGGACGAGCTCGACGCCGCCAGGGAGGCACTCGAGGAGGAGACCACCACCAAGCACTAGGAGCTGGCGGCTGCGGAGCAGAAGTTTGCTGCCGACTCCGAGACCACCCGGGCCAGCCTAAAGGAGCTCTGCGAGCTGCTTGATGCTCGCGAGGGACAGCTGGCGCCCCGCGAGGCGGAGCTGGTGCGGCGTGAGGGGAGTTCTCCCTCCGAGAGAAGAGCTGCTCAGGCGCGAGGAGCAGGTCCAGCTGCTCGAGAAGGACCAGGCCACCCGCGAGGGGCAGCTGGAGGAGCGTGAGGGTCGGGTGGCCGCCGACGAGGCCAACCTCACGGCGGAGCGGAAGAGGCTCCAAGAAGATGCCGACCTCAAGGTTAAGCTCGTCCGCGAGGGCCTCGCCAAAGAGTATGACGAGAAGGTCGCGAAGCATGAGGACCGCCTCAAGACCAAGCGCAAGGAGCTCGAGAAGCGCATCAAGGAGCTCGAGCAGGAGGAGAAGCGGTTGACCTCTTGCCTCGAGGTCTCTCGGGAGGCCCAGGCGCGCGCTGAGGGAAACGCCTTCGCCTTGGAGAGGGACCTGGACGAGCTCCGGCAGCAGGTGGGGCCGGCCGCGGCCCTGGCGGAGCAAGCACGGGACCAGCGCCAGGTTGACCGGTTCATGACGCGCCAGCGCCAGAGCATTCTCCAGAGCTTGGTGAGCCGCGTGCGCGCGGTCGGGAAAGATCTGAGGATCGACGTCCCCTCCTTCTCCGCAGCGACCGACGACGAAACCTCGTATTCGCACTTCTTCGAGCAGTTCCTCGGAAAGCTTGAAGGGGTCGCGAAGAGCTTTGACAAGCGCGTTGTGGAGGAGAGTCGCGACCTCCTTGTCGTCGCCGTCACCAACGTCTTCAGCAACCTCGTGAGGCTCCAGCCCTCACTTGATCTTGAGGACGTGATGGCGCCGCCGCGCGCCATCAGCAACAAGGCGCGGGAGACCGCCACGCAGGCCGCCGTCGCGTTCGCCAAGAAATTCGACCAAGTGGTGATTGAAGGCGACGACGGGGACGCCCCGGAAGAGGAGACGGAGACCGCCGCGGACAAGGCGGGCACCTCAGGAGGCGCAACGGCTTGAGCTCCTCGCTTGCAGCTGGGCGTACAGAGGGCACATTTATCTTAGCCATTTTGATTGTAAACTTTGTAAGAACTTGTCAAGTTATATTGGAGTGTGCTTGTGAATGTCCCTCGGGAAGCCTTTGTCTTTCCTCCTCATGTCTTTTTCGCTCTACGTCTTAGGACCCTCTCTTAGCGCTACACCACCGCCGCTTCGGTATGTGCGAGTCAGTGCTCCACAAGTCCGGGGGGTGCGTGAGGCCTCAAGAAGTAAGAGCTCCTCGAAGCGCGATGCTTGGGGCCCTCCTTCGATGTGCAAGCAGCCCATGAGGCGTGGAAGAGAGAAAAGAGACTTCGAGGGGCAAAAACCAGCAAGAGGAAATTCAACCAAGTGTTTGTACTTAGCTTGACGAGGCGTTTTCGCCTTGGAGAGGGTGTTGGTTCCCTGGCGAGGCGTTATTGCCTTGGAGAGGGTGCCTGATGCTTGTTACCTGCACTTGGACAGACAGGCATACCCACAAGCAATAGATAGCTATATAACTTGAGCCCGTAGGTTCCTTCATGTGTGTCTCACGAGGAGAACAAGCACCAAGGTTTTGGTGATCCTTGGTGAGTTGACGTGCGCGGGAGCTGACCCATGAGTTCAGAGCTCCTTGGGAGTTGACATGCATGAGAGCTGACCCGCAAGTTCAGAGCTCGGATCCCTTGGGTTTGAGGCGCTGCCGGGATGCTCCCGTGGCATGGCACCCTGCTAGCCCCCGCTCGCGAGATACGCATGAGGGATCATACGAGCGAGAGAGAAAAGCACACAACGGTATAGCTTGGCGAAGTAACAAAATATGCTTGGCGCGATGCGCAAAGGTTCAGAATGACCTGAAATAGAGGTTCGTTACACTGGCGTGGCCAGAGGTTTTCCCCTTTGAAGATGAAGTCTTGCTTCTCTGGACACATCTGACGGTGTCCAGGCGAACATGTCAGAGTTTGCCCTGAGGAAGGCGACGAGCGCGCTTTCCTATTTGGGAGGCGGGTTGGCGCCGATGGTGACGCAAGCCCCCAAGCCGCTCGCCTCCAGAGACACTTGCTTTGTCGCGGCCTTCTCCTGGGAGAACAACTGCTTCTTCTGCGCGGGGGGCCTCGGGAGAGGTTCCTCGTCCTCGTCAGCGGGTGACGCCACCGCGGCAGCCTTGTAGGCCGCTTGCGCAGCGTACAGGGCGTCCGAGACCACGCTGCGGATGACAATGGTGCCACCCGAGCCAGGGAGCTTGACGAGGTTGTAGGCATGATGGGTCATCGCCATGAATTTGGCGAGGGCGGGGTAGCCGAGTATGGCGTTGTAGGGCAGGCCGATGTGTGCGACGTCGAAGTCGATCAGCTCGGTGCGGTAGTTGGCCTGGGTGCCGAAAGTGACGGCGAGCCTCACCTGCCCCAAAGGGGTGGTGAGACCCTCTGTCACTCCCGAGAAGGGCCTGGTAGGCATGAGCCGCTCGTAGGGCACCTGCAGCTTCTCGAATGTCTCGACGGAGATGACGTTGAGGCCAGCACCCCCATCAATGAGCGTCTTAGAGACGGCGATGTTGTTGATGGTGGGGGTGCAGACCAACGGGATGGTTCCAACGGTTGAAGTGGACTTGGGGTGGTCGCCGGAGTCGAATGTAATGGGGCACTGGGACCACTTGAGGGGCCTGGGGGCCTCGACTCCAGGAAGGGCTGCCGCGACCTTGCGAGCGAGTTGCTTGAAGTGGCGGTTGGAGCGAGGGGCCTGAGCCCCGCCGAGGATGCAAGCGGCCCCACGAGGCACCTGGTAGCCCTCATCAGCCTCGGCAGGCAGGTTGTCGTTTGCGGGCTGGGCGGCGTTGGCCTGAGGGTTCTGCTGGTAGTTGTCGTTGTAGTTGTTATTCCAGCGTCGCCCCTCGCGGCCGCCGCGGCCTCCGCCGCGGCCTCCGCGGCCTCCGTTTGCCTCGCGGGCCTCGCGAGCCTCGCGAGCCTCGCGAAGCCTCTTGATGTCGAAGCAGTCCTCGGTGGCGTGAGAGTGCCTGTTGTGGTAGATGCAGAAGGGACGATCATCCTTCTTCTCAGGTCCTGCGGCTGAAGTGGCAGCTTGGCGAGACTGCTTGGCGCCGGGCTCTGCCGCGAGGACCGCAGTAGTCTTGCGCTTCTCGGAGGATTTCTTCTTCTTGGACCCCTCGGTGGGGTCCCCTGGCTCGTTCTTGACGAACAAGCGGCCCTCTTCAGCCTTGGCGTACTTGTCCGCCAAGTCAAAAAGCTTGACGACGGTGGTGATGTTGTTGTGGATGCCGAGCTTCTCGAGCATCTGCACGTCTGTGACCCCAGCCTGGAAGGCCGAAATGACCTGCGCGTCGGTGGCGTTGGGGATCTTGTTGCGCACTTGGCTGAAGCGCTGGATGTACTTGCGGAGGGTCTCGCCGGGCTTCTGACGCACGGCGCGGAGGTCGTTGTAGGTGAGGCCGCGCTCGTACGTGCCCTTGAAGTTGGCGACGAAGCACCGGCAGAGCTCCTCCCAAGTGTTGATGGACTCGGCGGGGAGGTTGGTGAGCCATGAGGACGCGGAGTCCTTGAGGGCCATGGGGAACCAGTTCGCCATGACCTTGTCATCGCCCCCGGCGGCCTGGATGGCCAGAGAGTAGAGCTGCAGGAACTCCAGGGGGTTGTTCTTGCCGTCGTAGCGCGGAGGGAGGTCCGGCCTGAACTTGACCGGCCAGACGACGCGACGGAGGCTGCGAGTGAACGCGGCCGTCGTGCCGTAGGTGACCGTGCCGTTGGCAAGGGTGGCGCGGAGGTGGCGCCCGGCGGTGGCGACGTCCTGGACGGCGCGGTTGTGACGTTCCTGCCCGCGCTCGATGCTCACGCGTGCGTCCTCAGGGGCTCGCTGCATGATTTGGCAGTCATGCGGCGACGACGCGTGCGATGCAGCGCGGCCGTCGCGAGGAGGAGCCCCCGCTGGAGCAGGTTGCGGTGCAACCGGTGGAGCTGGAGCAGGTGCGGGCTGACGAGGAGGCGCGGGAGGTGCGCCGTGCGCCACGTCCCCCACGAGTGCAGAAGGAACCAAGGAACGAGACGGCGCGGGTGCGGCGGCGCGAGCGGCGCCGATGAGCTCGGCAACGCGGTTGAGCCAGGCCTCCTGAGCCGCCGGCGTGGGGCGGTACTGCAGCAGCTCCTGCGCCATGAGGAGCGCAGTCGCCGGGCTGGGCGCAGGGCGGCCCAGCGAGGAGGCAGCACGGTCCCGCGACGGGTGCAGGGAGGAGGCCTCCTCTTTGCCGAGGTCGTCCTCAGCGTGGTCGATGTCGTCGTCGTCCGGGTGCTCGACGCGGGGCTCGGGGTCGACACGGCGCTCCGGAGCAGAGCTCCCACGCGGGCGGCCGCGCGGGCGGCCTGCGGGAGCGGTGGCGGCGCTAGCCGTCTGGCGAGCGAGACGTTCGGCACGAGAACCGGCCATGGCTGTGTCGAGGATGAAGACGCGCCTCAGCCCCCTACCTGGCGCGCCAAATGTCGGAGAACTGTCCCAGGAACTGGGGGTGTCTCGAGAAGGATCGAGTAAGGGGCTGAACACGGAATCAAACAACCCTCAACGTGCTTCGGCGACGGTGCTCGTCGGACTCGCTGCGGGACAGCATTGCAGAAAGGGGACGCTCGGTCTTACCCAGGTTCAGGGCCCTCTTGTGGAGGTAAAACCCCTACGTCCTGCTTCGGTGTATTGCACTGCTTGGAGAGTTCATAGTACAAGGAGAGCTTGTCGAGCTCGAGGTGGCTAACAATGGCTACTTGCTAATCTGCAGATCTAGGGTTAGGGTTTGCTAGAGCTGCGCCAACCGAAGATCGAACCCTAGACTCCCAAGATCCAACCTTTTGCTTGGGCGTGCTCCCCCTCCTTTTATAGGCGTCCTGGACCTCTTCTGCCCAAACATTTGGGCGGGAAGGGCTACCACATGGCGACGAAGGAGGAGGCGCGGTGCACCGTAAAGGTGAAGTCCACCATAAAGGCAAAGCTTGTGGACGCGGTCCACGGCAGGGGAACGGCGTCACCAAAGCTGAAAAGGGGCACCGACCAGCTGGACGGTGGGATGGCGCTTGCCGAGGTGGGAGGTGACCCACGGTGACGTCGTCCTTGGAGCATAGCTGCAGACGGTTCCCTTATCACCAAAGAGGCAATACTCGTTGTCCGCTTTGCTTGGCTCCGCTTTGTTGACTGCTTTATACATGGAAACAGCAACTGCTGCGTCGTCGTCATCGCGCGTAGGCACGCGCGTCACTCTGCACATGGCGCAGAGCCCATGTGCGCTCTGTCGCGGGGGTAGAGACGGCTTCACGAAGAAGGCGCTTCGCGAGGCGAAAAGCCTCGCCGAGCCCTTCAGCTTGGTCCTTAGCAGAATTGCGGGTGGCGTCGGAGACGCCTTGTCGAGGAGCGATCCCTCGTCAAGGGAGAGAATCCTTGGCGAGGAGAAAAACCCTTAGCGAGGGAAAAATCCTCGCGAAGCTCGCCAGGCTTGGAGAGCCTGGTCCTTAGTGAAAATCATCCAAAGATCTTGTGGGCCCTGGCAGGCCGGCCCGTGGTACCCTGGTTTCCACTGTGCCGACAAACACAATCTTGATCAAGATAGTAATGCAAAGCACATGAAGTGAATAAGGTGATCCAAAACAATTGTCTATAGTTGACATTAAGCAAACAATGATTAACAAACGCTAGCTAGCAAATGCTAGAAACTTTTCATGAATAAGTGCGTTGGAGACATGGAACCATACATAAGGTTTAGAAAGAAGAATTGCGAATTATGACTCCAATGTAAAGTATCAATCATTTTTCAAAGCATCTAATTAGTCATTCATGAAAATAGCCAAGCTCAAGTCAGGTGTTCTAATCCATCTACTTCACAAATCAACTGTTTCGAAGTCTACTCAACTAGTACAAGTAAGAAGTGGCTTTGGCACCATGATGTTATGGCAAAGAGAACAATGATAGAGGTTTGGAAGGTCAAAAAGAAAGGCTCAAACAGTGGAGAAAGTAACCACAAGACAGAAGGAAGTCCCGTAGTTGACACTGTATGAGGAGTAGTGATTGCCATGCAACGGATGCACATAGAGCTATAAGTGTATGAAATCTCTCCAATGGAACTAGTGGGGGTGCATCCAACTTGCTTGCTCATGAAGACCTAGAGCTCACTTGAGGAGGCTCATCCTTGGAATATACAAGCCAAGTTCTATAACGTTAATTCCCCACATAGTTATACAAACGAAACATGAAAACTCTCTATAATGAAGTGTAAGTGCAACTAGCACAAGTGTGGAATAAAGGATAGTAGTGCTGCCCCCTCTCTCTTTTATATTTCTCTTTTTTTTTAATTGTGGCCTCCGTGGCTCTTTTAAATTTTCTCTCATTGGTCTCTTTTGGACTCTTTTATGTGGCCACTTTGGACTCTTTTCAATATGCTCACAGGTAGGGGCAACACTCTATTTTTACAAGATGATCATCACACTTTTGGTACTCATAACTCATAATACTAATACATGGTGTATAAAAGAAGATATGCATGATCGAGCGTAGTGTGGAAAAAATGTAGAATATGTGGCAAGCCACGCTGCACACTAACTCAATGATCAAGCAAACTATATGATAATGAAGAACGACATCAAGTCATGTAATGTAATGATGGATGTTGCATGGCAATGTATCTCGGAACGGCTATGGAAATGCCGTGATAGGTAGGTATGGTGGCTGTTTTGAGGAATATAGTTGGCTTATGTGTAGGAGAACAGGATGAAGTTCTCCCACGGAGTTGGATGTGCTCGCGAAGTATGCACCAATCTCAATGTGAGAGAGGGCATTGCGAGCACCGAAGAGGCTAGCAAAATATGGAAGTGGAAGTGCCAAAAACCAAAACTCAACAATGCATCTCGTATATTGCAAACAACTAGCAGTTTCAATGTTCCACAAATGGTTAGAGACACCCCGAGAGGGATCGTGGCGGCGACACAAGTGCCCCGTTGGCTTCCCCGACCGTTGCAGTCACTACCCACTAGGAACTTATTTTCAACTTAGTAGAATTATTGACACATTAGCATTGTTGACTTCGGTTGTTTAGTTCATAAAAGTACGGCTCCACGCTTTAATAACACCTCTCCACTAATCAGCTCTAACACCATTAACCAACACATTTTAACCATTAGTTATGTTAGTGCCTCAAAACAATTGAAGGGTATCAAATTATCCACATAGTGATCTACAAGACTATGCAGGTTTTCCTACTTCATACCACTGCCACATGCATAGCATTTTTCTGATCTAACACACTAACCAAGCAACCAAAACAACTCTCCAACAAATATAAGTGAAGAACAAGAGTGTTTAGCTTAACAACTAGCAGCTCTAAACAAGATAAAAGCTAAAAGCGAGAGCCTACTAGAAAACAGACAGTAGCTAAGAATACTCAAAAAGATATAAGCGAATCAAAGGAGTATTCAAACGAAAAAGCGGAGCATGTCTCTCTCCCGCACAAATAAAGCTAGGATCCAACAAAGATATGACTAACAAACAAACTAACAAAACTGAAAGTAAAAAGACGCTCCAAGCATAGCACATAATATGTAAAGTGATAAAAACGAAGTTCAACGAAGACGACCTTATGATAGTTGATGAAGATGAGGGGATGCCTTGGGCATCCCCAAGCTTTGACTCTTGATAGTTCTTGATATTCAGAGGGGGTGCCATGGGGGAATCCCCAAGCTTGATCTTTGATCCATCCTCGATTTCTTCATATTTCTCTCCTTTGGAACTTAAAAACTCCCTTCACACAAAACTTCTCATAATTTGATTAGAGGGTTAGTGCTCATAAATTAAAATGCACATGTGTTCAACTCATGACAAATTGCAAACCAACTTCATTAAACATTATCTACTGTTTACTCAGCCTCAATGTGGCACTCTACCCCTAGAGTATCACATATGACGATGGTAAAGAGACAAATGCAAAATAAAAGCAAAATCTGTCAAAATCTGAACAGTCTGTAAAGATCGAATTTTTCGAGGCACTTCTGCAGCTCAAACAAAAAACTTAAAACTAAAAAAAGATAGATAAAAGCATCAGGCTTGCTGTAAAAATTATCAGAGAAAAGATAAAATTCTGGCGATTTTAGGATTTTCGTGCAACAGGCGCACAAAATCTGTTTTTGGACAGCAACACAATACCTCGCACTTTCAATGCATTAGAGGCTAAACTTGGCACAAAAAACCAAAAGAAAAAGATACAATGAAGTTGATACAGAGGTAATAACTTCATGACTCAAGAAAATCAAAAAGCAAACTGGAAATAAAAGATGGGTTGCCTCCCAACAAGCGCTTTTCTTTAACGCCTTTTAGCTAGGCGCAATGCCAAATATCAAGTTTTTTCGGAGGCCTTTGCAACATCAAGAGCATAGCTTGACCTTATGATTGATTCAAAAGGAAGCTTCTTTCTATTTCTAGGGAAGTGTTCCATCCCTTTTTTAAGGGGGAACTGAAACCTTATATTTCCCTCTTTCATATCAATAATAGCACCAACAGTTCTCAAAAATGGTCTTCCCAAAATAATAGGACAAGAAGCATTGCACTCAATATCCATAACAATAAAATCAACGGGAACATAATTATCATTAACAACAATAAGGACATCATCAACTCTACCCAAAGGTTTCTTTTTAGAAGAATCAGCAAGATGAACATTTAAATAGCACTCCTCCAAAGGATTTAAATCAAGCATATTATAGAAACTTTTAGGCATAACGGAAACACTTGCACCAAGATCACATAAAGCATTGCAATCAAAGTCATTTATTTTTATCTTAATAGTGGGTTCCCAACCATCTTCTAACTTCCTAGGGATAGAGGTTTGATGATGGAATTGATGAGAGTGTTTCTCCCTCAACTACGCCAACAAGCACTCTTGATACCCTGAAAAGAAAATAATATATAGGATAGGTTGAGCCTCCGAGTGCAGAGTATGTAGAAGTGGAAGATTTTTCCCCACAAGGGTGACTCGAGGGTTTAATATCGAACCCTCGGGGAATCAGTAGTGGGGATTTTATCTCCTTGTCCTTCTCTAGATTTCCTGCAAACAAAGTAGATTGCTTTGTGCCCTCAACCTCACCAAGTGGTTGTCAAGCACAAGGTGTGAGAATGATATTAAGATAATAATGAATGCAAAATAGTAAATAAATATGCAATGGTGGTAAGTAGTAATGCAAGGATGATAGTAATGATGATGGATGATATTTTTGGGGTTTTTATATGTGTATGCAATGAATAAAAGTGTTTTTGTATTTTCTGATTTTAAAATGGCTGAATGTAGAAAATGCTTAAAAGTGGTTGGAAAGTTGTTTCTTATGATTAAAAATGGACCGGGGTTCATGGTTTCACACATGCACTCTCTCTTTAATATAGTGTGGCAAATAAGTAGACATAGGATTAACATATGAGATTGCAAACAAGTTTAATGACATGTTACTAATTATATGGGCATCACGTCCTAAAATAGAGACCTTTTGATTATTAGTCTCACTTATACTCCACCAAGATGTGAACTAAATCATAACACCTCAGTAATTAAGATGACTCAGAGTATAGCCTTACGATTAATGACATGAAGTGAAAATAAGAACATGCTGGATCTAGTCATAGATAGAGGCTTGTCACTCCTCATACCTTGCAACATGGTATTTTGGTTTGTCCCTAGTGAAGCAACAAAGTAAGGTAAACACCCAATGGATCGCGATATTAAGTTGTCAACTTATCACATCACCACCCCCGTTACTCCAACTAATGCACACGTTCCCCCTCATACGCTCTCATAAACATGCTTGATCAAAACAAGGATACAAGAACGGGGTACATAATATGCATCTACTTTCATAACTGAAATAAACATTGCAATCTCAACATATATTAACTCATAAAAAGATCCACCACAAAGGTAATACAACGATGACCGTATTCATGTTCAGCAGCTCATACGGTGCTAATTAGTGAAGCTCAAGAGAGAGAGAGAGATACATATGCTACTGACACAAACCCATAGTCCAGAGGTGGACTACTCCCTCTTCATCATGGAGACGGTGGAGATGTCGATGGAGAAAAAGGATACCCCTCCGGCAGTGCTCCGCCGGAGTTTCCCCCTGTAATCTGCAGCCTCCTGGTCTCTGTTTCTTGTTTCTCTCGTGTGGCGGCTCTCTCTTCGAAGAACATCGGGGGGCTCTTTATATTGGCGTTTTTAGGTCACGAGGAAGCTTCAGGAAGAAGGATCGTCGCAAACGGGGCCACGAGGGCGAAAAGAGGTGGGCCCACGTGGCCCCTGTACCTGGCCGCGTGGGGCACCCTCTTTTGCCCCTCCGGCCTCCATTCGCTTGCTTCTTTTGCTCCTAGGTCTTCCTCCTTCCAAAATAATGATCCTCGTAAATTTGCAGCTCATTATGACGTCGTTAAGGCCCTGAAATAAATAAGGAAAGAAATAGGGGTTTTCTGCCTGCGCAGGATTAATTCCATAAAAAGGGGAAATCATTATTAATTACCAAAAATCATTAAATAACAGTAATATACCCCTTATATGATGCAAATATGAATGGAATACAAGTATTATAGTGCAAAGTTCATGTATGCATTTTACATGCATCAAGGTTTCAAGCTTTAGTTTTTCTTCCCTAGCCTTGATAAGAGCATCGGTAATGTGTTTGGTAAAGGCAAGATTTATTTTACTAGCATCCGGTGTCTTAGCAAGTTTTTGTAGGAACTTAATGACTTCAGTAAGATTGCAATTATCAAAATCAATTTCATCGTCTTTAAATAAACTAGGAGGATCCTCTTTAGTGGTTTGGATAGTATAAACTTTAATATTTTTCCTATTCATTTCAGCAATTCTAGCTTCTTCAGCCTCTCTAGCCCACCTAGCTTTCAAGAGAGCCATCATCCTTTCATTTTCATTAATTTGAAGAGAGATAGCATTTAAAGATTCAGTATGTTTGTCTTGATTTGGAGTGGTTCTAATTTTCAAAATTTCAACATCATGAGCAAGAACGTCTACTTTAGAGACTAGACTATCCATTTTTTCCAACTTCTCTTCAACAGTTTTGTTAAAAGCTTTTTGCGAAGTGATAAATTCCTTTAAAACATTTTCAAGATCAGAGGACACATTCTTATTAGGATTATAAGAATTACCATAGGAATTACCATAAAAGTTGCCATTATTGGGAGGATAAGGCTTATAGTTGTTAGTACCAAAATTATTTCGATAAGCATTATTGTTGAAGTTGTTTCTATTAAGAAAATTAACATCAACTTGATCCTTTTCTTGGGCAATTAATGAAGCAAGTGGGACATTATTAGGATCAATATTGGACTGATTGGTAGCAAGCATAGACATAATCATATCAACCTTATCACTCAAAGAGGAGATTTTCTCAACAGAATT
Organism: Puccinellia tenuiflora; assembly: GCA_012064385.1. Taxonomy (NCBI): domain Eukaryota; kingdom Viridiplantae; phylum Streptophyta; class Magnoliopsida; order Poales; family Poaceae; genus Puccinellia; species Puccinellia tenuiflora. The sequence goes on from QRDG01002282.1 coordinate 431,454, forward strand.
TACCTTCTTACCACTTGGAGCTCGTTTGGTGTGTCATTGTGAATAATTTGTCATCATCTCATCCAAGAGTTTTGTTGCTGCACCTAATGTTGTGGACATGAAGGTGCCTCCACGGCCGAGTCCAAAAGGTTCCTTGAAGAAAAATTCAATCCTGCATAAAAAGTTTGGATAACCATCCACATAGTCAATCCATGCATGGGACAATTCTTAACCATAGATTTCATTCTCTCCCAAGCTTGAGCAACATGTTCATTATCAAATTGTCTAAAGTTCATAATGTTACTCCTTAGTTGTATGATTTTAGCAGGTGGATAATATTTTCCAATAAAAGCATCTTTGCATTTAATCCAAGAATCAATGCGATTTTTAGGAAAAGACAATAACCATTCTTTTGCTCTCCCTCTCAAAGAGAAAGGGAAAAGTTTAGGTTTTATGATGTCATTTTCTACCTCTTTATACTTTTGCATATCACATAACTCAACAAAGTTATTTAAATGAGAGGCGGCATCATCAGTACTAGCACCAGAAAATTGCTCTTTCATAACAAGATTTAGCAAGGCAGGTTTAATTTCATAAGATTCCGCTTTAGTAGCGGGTGGAGCAATTGGAGAGCATATGAAATCATTGTTATTAGTGCTAGTAAAGTCACATAACTTGGTGTTTTCAGTAGAAGACATAACGATAAGATAAAATAACAAGACATGAATAAAGACTACACTAATTTTTTTGGGTTTTAAAATTTTGAATCAGGAAAATAACTAAACGAGATATAAAGCAAGCAAGACAAACAAAGTAAGGAGATTGAGAGTATGAGACTCCCCTTGATGTAGCTCCAAAGTCCCCGGCAACGGCGCCAGAAAACTGCTTGATGGTAGATATTGATAAGTTGGGTGGTGCCCCAAGCAAAGGCGGAATTGTAGCTAGTAGCAGTTTTCCCTCGGTTAACGAACCAAGGTTTATCGAAGCAATAGGACTTTGAAATCAACAACAAGGAGAATGTTTAAGATCTCTGGCGCTTAGGGATACCTTCAACAGACGTGGACCTGCACACACTCAACCAAATACTTTGTCCCCAACGGTGGAGAAGTTGTCAATCTCTCCGTCTCGCAGAACACAAAGCGGTTAATTGATGATGAAATAGATAAAATATGAAAAGTGACCAGAGGAGTAATGATGATTAAAAGCAAGTAAATAAGGTTGTAAACAATGTAAAAAGATGGACCGGGGGCCATGTGTTCACTACTGGAGTCTCTCAAGTAAATAAAATATGCATGTGATGGGTGAACGAATTACATCTAGACAATTGACAAGATCATGACACAAACCCAATTTAGCTATGACAAAAAGGACATGATAATATTTATGGAGGCATCACGACAAGGAACAAAGACCGTTGAGTCCAACTGCGTCTTTGTCTAAAAGCTCCACCGTGGGATCGCTATCCAGCCTGTCACCCAACGGTATTAAGTTGCAAGCAACAGACAATTGCATTAAGTAAAGTGCATGAAGTAAGCAATACTAATATCAAAATAGACATTAACACCGCTGTTTTACCCTGAGTAGCAACAACACACCCTCGCCCTTAGAAGTTTCTGTCACTCGTGCCCAGGAACAAAAGGGGACATGAACCCACTATCTAGCATAAATACCCTCTCTTGGAGATACACACAATCACTTGGACAAAGTAACACGCACATCGGAGAGCATGCAAGAACATAAATTAATCATATAAGAATCATGCACAATCTGAACATAACTTCATAATCCATCAGATCCCAGCAAACACATCACATAGCATTACAATAATCGATCTTGATCATGTTAGACAGCTCACAAGATCATAAGACATGAAGCACAAGAGAGAGAGAGACTACCAACTAGCTACTGTCATGGACCCGTAGTCCAAGGTGAGACTACTCACAAATCATCCCGGAGGACGGCATGGCGATGAAGAGCCCTCCGGGATCGATCTCCCCACCGGCAGAGTGCCGGGATCAGCTTCAGATTGGACCCCGAACTAGGGTTTTTGGTGACGGGTGTCGGGGTCGAGTTTCTGGAAAATAATGGCCGCCTCGACGTTTTTAGGTTTTTAGGGATTTCATAGGCGTCGGAGGGGGCCGAGGGGGTGCCCCAGGAGTAGGGGCGGGCCCCACCCGCAAGTCCTAGGGGGGCCACGGCAGGAGGCCGCCTGCACCCTGTGGGTGGCCCCTCGGGCCCCCCTTTGGTCTTCTGGTGCCTTTCGTCGAGTAAAAATTCTCCGTAAATTTTTCGTCCAATTCCAAGAATATTTCCAGAAGTAAATTTTCTGAAATACAAAAACAGCAAAAACAGGGAACTGGCACTTGGCATCTTGTCAATAGGTTAGTCCAACAAAATGCATAAAAATGATATAAATGACAGTAAAAACATGTGACAATATCACAAAACTAGCATGGATGACTCAAAAATTATAGATACGTTTGAGACGTATCAGCGCGTCGGCCGGAGAACCCGCACGCCGTCCGGCGCGATGCTGAATGCCGCCGGCGGTGGTGGAGGAGGAGGAAGGGGCCACGCTGGGGGCCGGAGGAGCCGCTGGACTCGTCCTGGTTCTTCGGTGTCTTCAACCAGCGCGACATGGCTCCGGCTAGGCTAGGGGTGTGGTCGCTATCCCCACGGCCGGGGTCCATTTTTAAAGGACCAGGTGGGTCGCTGGCAGGTGGGCCGGGGCCATTAACTACGGGCGGCGGGAGATGGGTGGTTGGGCGGCGAGGGAGACGAGGGGGAGCATTGACCACGCGCGTGGCCAGTTGGGGCGTGCACATGCGGACGTGGCCTAGTGGGGAAGACGGGGTGGTTGGGCGGCAGGTCGATGGCAGGTGGGCCAGCATTGACCACGCGCTCGTGGGAAAGGGGTGGACGCGGCGCGTCGACCTGATGCATGCTGGCCCAAATTTGGGCTGGCATACGTGTAGGACGCGGGGCTGGAATGCTGGCCCTAATTTGGGCTGGCAGCTGGTAGGTAGGACCCAATACTGGCCCTAATTTGGGCTGTGATTTTATGTGAAACATTGCATAATGCTGGCCCTAATTTGGGCTGTAATTTTATGTGAAACAAAATTAAAAGCATATATATAATTGATTGCAGGTACATTGAGCTATGGACGCTCCCTTCAGAGACGACAATAATGAAGACCAAATGCAACAAATAATATATGCGAGTGCCCGTGGAGAAGATGATTCTGGTGGAGAAGATGATGTCAGCTCACAATTTCTGAACGACTCCGGTGAGGGACTTGAAGAAAGAAGAGAAGACGAAGTGCCCTTAACAAACTCCGGCGAGGTATATATATATTAAGGTTGTGTTGATCACTAGATGCATTAATTGAATTGTATTGCACGTATTAACGAATCATTATTTTAGCCCTTCGGATCAAGCAAATCTGCTAAAAATCAAGCTCCTCGAGGTCGGACGAGAAGGATGTCGAGCGAGGTTCCGAGGTTAACGATCGAGGAAGTTGCTGATAGTGGCGAACCGCTGGCACCCATACCGAACTGCCATAAATTTGTAAATCAAGCTGGAGTCATTGTTAGGGACATGCTCCCGATCACCATTACAGATTGGCATAAGCCGAAGGACGCAGACGATGAAGCTAGTTATGTCCGCGAACATACAAAAGATTTGCTTTACGATACGCTCATGATACATTTCAACATACCAGAAGGCAAGAAGGAGAAAGTGAAGAAGTGGACTCTTAAGAAGATGGCCACACAATTCCAAAGCTGGAAGAAAAAATTATGGAGAAAATATGAAAATGAAGATCCAGATATTTTTACTGGAGTATTCGAGAAGATAAAACATTATTGGCCCGCATTTGTGGCGTACAAGAAATCTTCTACCGCTGTGGCCCGATCGGCCATAAATAAGATAAATGCTGGGAAGAAGGAATATCACCATAGGTTGGGGACAGGTGGCTACAAGACTGCCATTCCTAAGTGGTTAGCCTTTGAAGCAGAACTGCTTGCTATAGGGATCACTCCACAGACAGTGGACTGGCCCGAGAGGTCCAAGTTCTGGTTGTTCGCGCATGGGGCAGTGTTGGACCCACTGACAGGGCTGATTGTTGCAAAGGGAAAATGGAAGAAAAAAATTGAAACAATCACTCCGTTGTTTGTAGACGCAATAAATAAAGTTCGAAAGGGAGAGTACCATCCCGAGAGAGAGAACGACGAGCTGACACTCGCCTTGGGGAATCCTGAACACTATGGACGATTACGAGGCTATCCCGGCGGTGTCACCTTGAAGGAAGGGTTTCCGGAGTGCGCTGACAGTTATAGAAGCCGTGGGAGAAAGAAGAAGAAGGAGTCAGACCGGTTATCGGAATTGGAACGCATGGTGCAGCGGCAGCATGAGCAACTGGACTCAACCAGTCAGCAGGCATCTCATCAGCAGCAGCTAGAATGTCCTGAAGTCGTTGTCGTCCCAACTGATCAGCGGAAAAGCAGCGTGGGTTCCACGCAACTAGAAGCATCTGCCGCATTAGAACAGTCGGCGCCTCACAACCCCGTGGATGATATCACAAAGAAGAAAGATTGTGAGCTACATATGTTAATGAAGAACATATCCTTCAAGGTGGCGGTCGGCTATGCTTTACCAAATCAATCTGGAGCAAGCTACCATCTTGGTCAGATTCCAGATGGCTATGCTTGTGTCGAGGTGGATGAAATTCTGCTGGGATTTGAGACACTGGAGCTTGACTATCTTGGAGGTGACGACGAGAAGACACTGGGAGAAGTCAAGCATGGTTTCGTTCTATGGAACAAGAAACACATCGTGTTTCCAGACTCGGCACCAAGGCCACTGACTCCTCCGAGTAGCAGTCCAACACCTCTAAGTCCACCCCTACTCCAGAGGGACCCCATCTCGAGTCCGTCTCCATCTCCGGCGCCAGTCCAGCCAACTCCGCCCACTAAGCTGCTAAATAGGAGGAAGCCCACCAGTTCGCCTCCTAAGAGTACAAAGAGAAAGAAGGCAAAAGTCAAGACTCCTGAGAAGTTACCGGCCGAAAGGACTTACAAGGAAAACTGTGCCATCTCGAAGGCCGAGGTGGAAGCCCATTTTGCACCGAAAAAGTCCCCACCAAGGCAAATACTAGATCCGGAAGCCGTTAGGCGCTGCTTGGAAAACTTATATGACCCTCCACCAAAGTCGACATCATACTATGAGCGCCAAATAGCCAAGTCATTTAGCTCAGAGATGGAGAAGTGGAAAAGCGGGAAACAAATAGCCCAGCTCGGAGAACAGGATGTACAATTGGTCCCTCCGCTCAAGGTATTTCCCGACAAAGACGTCCACATAGCTGAGGTAGTATATGAATAGGTTCACGGCCAGCCTTTGGTCAGACCTGAGCTGGTCCAGTATCTACCAACAAAGATGTGTCAGTTGAATGAATGGTACTTGAAAGCCGCAAAGAAAGATATAATCGGTGTCATGGCGAGAGTTAAGGAAGAGCATTACTTCCAAGAATAAGGTGTGCAAGTTGATTTTAGCGAACTTTTTCAGTTATACAATCAACACGCCCTCGATAAAGCTATCATCAGTTGCTTTTGTCTGTAAGTGATTTATTTCTGTAATTTAAGTCTTTAGCTCAGCTCTCGTTCTATAATCTTTGGTACGCTATTTATGCAGAATGAAGATGCTCGACTACAAAAGGGCAGGACTGATCTCGGATGTTGGGTTCATTGACCCGGATAAAGTTCATGAAGTGAACGTAGAAGACAAACCCGAGGAAGTAAAGGAGACATTGCTAAGGTGTTTCAAGCGACAACGTAACAAAAAAGAAATACTTCTTCCTTACAACTTCAAGTAAGTGTTACTTTCTTGTACACATTTTATTTTTGCTCACCCGATCTTAAGTGTAATTGATGAGTTATGCATGACTGCGTATATAAACGTGCAGCTTCCACTATATTCTTATGGTCATTAAAATTGACGTTGGAGAAACTGAGGTCGTAGACTCATTAAGGAGACATCCTAAAGAATACAAGAGCTGCTTTGATATGATCAAAGGGTAATATAAATTCTTATCACACTATATCGGCCTCTTTCGTTCATTTCGTGATATCAAGTAATTAATAAAATTCTTTTGTTCATTTTCTTTACCGGGCAGAGTTTGGGAAACGTTCATCAAGGAAGAACCCGGTCAATAGAAACCGAAGCTGATATGGTCTCTGAACAAGGTAAGTAGTACTACCTAGATCCGCGTATCTCTTTAATTCTAGTTTCAATACCATTATCAAGCCTGATTTGATTGGATTCTATCTGGAACCGAGACCCACTTATGTGGATACTACGTTTACGAGTTCATTCAAATGGGGATCACTGAGAGATTCAATAATCGAAAAAATAAAGAGGTACGTAAACATTATTCAAAATTTTATTTTATTACCATCAATTGTGTTAAGTTTCATTCATAATTGTTTTTCTCCTTCTTTTAAAGGTTGCAAGGAAGCGGAACGCCCTCCTACCAAATGACCGCATAAAAGCAATTGCTGAGGAATTGGCGGGATTTCTCCTTGCGGAGGTCATACCTGAAAACGGAGAGTACTACAACCGACATAAGTGATCTCCACGTACTAATGATGATCTCCATGTAATTAAGTACTTTATACGGAAACATGATCTTCATGTACTACTTAATTTGTATGTGTTACATATATATGCATCAACGTGATCTTTATGTACTAATATAATTTATATATATACCAAATCACGTTTTTGGCGTATCGACGTGATCCCCGTATGATGGAAACCATTCGAAACCCCTAAACCTCAAAACCTGAAAAATATTCGAAAAGAAGAAAAGGGGCCTAACGTTAGTCCCGGTTCATGTTACGTACCGGGACTAAAGGTGTCCAGCCCCGCGGGCTCCTCCGTGGCCACGTGGGAAGGCCTCTTATCCCGGTTCGTGAACAACCGGGACTAGAGGGGGGCTCTATTCCCGATTGGCTAGTCCCGGTTGCCTAACCGGAACTAGAGACCCTCTGGAACCGGGACTAGTACCCCGTTTTCCACTAGTGCATTATGCTATCGTCTCTATACGCATGAACAACAATTAAAGGCACACACCTACACATCCAAATGACTCCAAGCAGCTATCACACATGCTACGTGACAGCCCACATCACTTCATCTAGTGCACCAGTTAACCACTCATTAGAACTTTATTAGCAAAACATGTAAAAGAAATGAAACAATTGAACTGACATCCTCTTGAAACCTCAAAAGCACCATCAGTTACACTCGCAAACTCCTCCTTCACATGGACTTGATGAGGTTTCCTGCCATCATTCAGTCTACGCGGATTGGCAACTCCGACATTCACTTTTCTAAATAGACCTTGTGACGGAAGAAAGAGCTCCGTTGGTGAATTATCATGTACTACCCACTAGTATAGATCGGGTCATCACGCACGGTTGAAATGGGGCATCACAAATGATGTAAGGAATCGTTGCTATGGAAGGCTTGGCGATGATGTTGGATATTAGACATGATTATTTAACCATGTGCGATTGGGTGGGGCCAGGGCTGGTCCTGAGATTTTCGGGGCCATGTTCGAAACTAAAATTTGGGGGCCTTTGGTATAGATATCATAAAATGAATATTTATATTATCACGTAAAATATATTATCAATTACACACAAATGCAATCAAAATCAGTAAGTATATTTCAAAAAACTTATACATATTACCACTGATATACGCATACAATACATAATTAAGTGATTTAATCGAAAAAAATAGACAATGGCTTAGTCTTGACAAGAATTGCCGATAGCAGCTAGCAGCTGTACTTACCTCCTCAAGTGAATGAGTGATCAGGGTGTATAGCAGCTAGCAGCAGTACATAACTCACCTCCTCGAGCGATCGCGCCTATCGTGGATTGGATTCATGGTCAGGGTACATTGCGTTGCGCCTCCTTTATCGTCGTCGCCGCCCAGCCACGGCCATGGCGCCTCGGCCGGCTGCCGCTTGGGGATCGCCAATCCAGGCTTGCGCCGATCACGGGCGCGACTCATGAGTGGGCAGGATTTAGGCAAAGGCGGAACAGCAGCTGAACGACGGAATTTCTAAGGAAGGCCGAGAGACAACGATGTGTAGTTTCTTGCGTCTACGTGCGTGCAACCCTTGTCTCTCTGGGCTAGTTAAAAGACTTTTTTTATGGGCTTACAATATATTATTTACATGCATACCTACGTAGCTGGGGGCCCCTAGATTTTGGGGGCCCGGTTCGGCCGCACACCCTGACCCCCCTCAGGGCCGGCCCTGGGTGGGGCATTCACATGATGCTTGGATGGAGATCATGTTTGATTTGCCCATCTCATACTATTAATCATAACAAATATTAACAAAATATATATGTTCCGTGCCAAATCATACACGGTTAAAGAACTTAACCATGGGCATTTCGTGCCTAATCGAATCATGGTCGAACAAGTAGGGCAATATTTAGACTGAATCCCGTCATTCACTTTCAGAATCCCGTAGGCAGTATCAGGCCACTGGAAAACCCGCGTTCATGGTGCGTCCAAACTCTGTTTGAGACGTGCAACCCGTCGAGTTTCATGAGCGCAAAATTTCCTACAACTTTAGTGTTGTAAGTTGTTCTGTCTGAGTTCATCTTCGGGCCATCCTGTATCAATCTCTAAAAACTGTCAAGTGGGACAGATTTCAGATAAGTCCGGATTACATCAAAATGAAAAGTTGTTTTGTGATTTATTTAAACCTAAGTAATTCCTCATCAAAGTGAAATCAAGAAATTATTCTCTTGCAGCTATTAATTGGTTCGTACAGATAAATATAATAAAGTATGCCAAATATCATGGATAATATCATAATAAACTACAAAGTTCATTGATACATTTTGGACATATAATTCACCGTTGGAGAGGTGCAGGTTATCACGAAGGAGCACCAGACGCAACGAAAGATCATGTTCTTATATGGATCCCTCCAGGAAGTCAGGAACATTTTCCTTATGGCTATTTTTTCCTGCACTTCGGAGATGGGAAGGTACACAACCACTTCACGAACTCCATGAAGAAGAAGCCCAAAACTCTTTACAATCTCCACGAAGAGGTAGCTGACGGGTTGCGAATATGAAAAACGCAATTTCTATTTCCCGTCCGACCTCGTTCTGTCTTATCACGAGGTCACACGCCTCAGCCGCGCGATGTCGATCGAGTGGTCCATGTCAGCGCGTTGTGTAGGTGCTCCAGCAGTCCAGCGACCCTTCCCTCGGGACTTCGTCTCCCCTCCGGTCCTCCTCGTCTATTCCTTTCTTCCTCCCCATCTTGCCCAGATCTGGCAGGAATCTCTCCATCCCCCATGCCCCCTATGGCGCTCTCCCGATGCTGCTCCCTGGCAGGCGCGCTCGTCTTCCTCAGCCCCGCGTACGCCGTCTCTGCTGTCTGGAAAGGACGGTGAGGGCGACGTCCGGCTAACTCCGACGGGGACCAGCCTAGTGGAGAGGCTCAGGGAGCAGGTTGAGCCCAGCTTGATTCGGCCACAGGCGTGGTCTCGTGGTGGCCTTGACTGCCCCGTCTGTATGGTCTGGTTTGAGGCGGAGGCAGTGGTGAACCTGAACCAGCTACCCTGCGGCTCCCTCTTTCCACCGCCCTGGACTTGGAGCTTTCTGGATCGTGTCATCTGTCGATTTGAGCTACTAATTCTCGAGTTTTGTGTGCAGATTTATTCGCTGGAAGTATTGTGTTTGTTGGCAGATTTCCTCTTGGGGGCGAGGCTACATCCGACGGCGACAACCTATTTGTGTGTCCAGTTCTTCAAGGTTAGCACTGCGACCCCACTTTTTTTCGACATGAAATCTAGTCCCATGGATATTTGGACTGGATGTAAGTGTTGCCATGGCGATCTGTGTTTGTTTTGCAAATCACAAGCAGTTGTATTTCTTTCCCATGGCGATCTGGATATACTTTTCTAGACTCACATAGTTGAGAGTTCAAGTTAAATCACTGGTACTGTATTACCTCCTGATTATGAATTGTAACCCACAAGCAATGGATGGAAGTACTTTTTTCATATGTATGTCTTTTTACTGATGGTTTCGATGGTCTGGTGTCCGTGCTAGTAGTTTTAGCCATTTTTACTGAACAGCTCATTTGAAGTTCAAACTGTTTTTGGGTGGATGTCACCTACAGTTTTTTTTTTTTTTTGCACTCCAAAGTCCAAAACACTAGTAGTACTTTTCACGTGGGATATATTGCTTATCAATATTGTAGCCAGAAATAACAACTTCTTTTTGCATCATATCTCCACTGCTGGGAGATCATTTTGCATGGAACTTACATTTTTTGCATAATTAGAGAATCAAACTCGTTCCTGAATGCGAAGAAGTGGTTATATAGGGTTAAACTAGATGTCATACAATTGTTATTTTTGTCGAATTAGATGGAACTTTTATTTCTGTTAAACTAGATGAAACTTTTTATATACTATGTCCTACGAAAATGTAATTCTCAACACAAACTAATCTTTTCCCTTCTTAGATGGTATTTTTTTATTTTTGGTTAAACTAGATGGAACTTCATATATACAGTGTCCTATACGAAAATGTAATTCTCAACACGAACTAATCTTTTCCCTTCTTAGATGGTATTTTTATTTTTGGTTAAACCAGATGGAACTTCTTATATCCAATGTCCTATATGAAAATGAAATTCTCAGCACGAACTAATTTTTTTCCCTTCTTAGATGGTATTTTTTATTTTTGGTTAAAGTAGATGGAACTTCTTATATACAATGTCCTATACGAAAATCAAATTCTCAGCACGAACTAATTTGTTTCCCTTCTTAGATGGTATTTTTTGTTTTTCTGTTGAACTAGATGAAATTTTTTATATACAGTGTGCTATAAGAAAATAGAATTCTTAACACGGACTAATAGTTTCCCTTCTTAGATGGTATTTTTAATTTTTCTGTTGAACTAGATGAAACTTTTTATATATAGTGTGCTATACGTAAATATAATTCTCAACGCAGACTAATATTTTCACTTCCTAGATGGTAATTTTATTTTTTATGTTAAACTAGATGGAACTTTTTATATACAGTGTCCTATACGAAAATGTAATTCTCAACACAGACTAATCTTTCCTAGATGGTATTTTTATTTCTATGTTAAACTAGATGGAAATTTTTATATAAAGTGTCCTATACGAAAATATAATTCTCAACAAGGACTAATATTTTCGCTTCCTAGATGGTAATTTTATTTTTATGTTAAACCAGATGGAATTTTTTATATAAAGTGAATATGGAATTCTCAACATGGACTAATCTTTTCGCTTCCTATAAGGTATTTTTATTTTTATGTTAAACTAGATGGAACTTTAACATATGGTGTCCTATAGGTAGAATCTAATTCTCAATATGTACAACAAGCTTTTCATGCTAGATGGTGTTTTTCCCGTGGAGACTAAAGCACCCGTAACACGAGGAACAATGTGTGCATCCCTGATCTATATGTAATTTGTAAGGATGGAATTTTTTACCCAAAACACAAGGAACAATGTGTGCATTCCTGATCTACATGTAATTGTGAATTAGATGGAAGTTTTTATGTGGTTCCATCCCATAATTGATGTAAATTTCTGATCGCTGAAAAGCGAGGAACAATATGTGGTTTCCTGATCTATATTTAATTGTGAATTAGATGGAAGTTTTTATTTTATGTGGTTCCATCTCACGATTGATGTAAATTTCTGATGATGGGATTTTGCACCCAAAAGCGAGGAACAATGTGGCTTGCAGTGGCGGAGCCAGAATCCAACCAAACCCCGGGCCAACTTTATATTAATTGCTGTAATTAGTCTAAATCCTAAGAAAAATCAACATTTTTTGCTAATGTATAGGCAAAAAAATGTTGTACAGCCCGGGCCATGGCCCCTGTTGCCCGGGGTGTAGCTCCGCCCCTGGTGGCTTGTGCATACATGACGTATATGTAATTGTGAGTTAGATGGAAGTTTAATTAGATGTAATTAATCTGATGATCGCAACGTGGACATGAGGGGAGGAGACGAGCAAGAAGCAGTCTATCTGATCTACACGCATGCCGTGGTTGGATATATTTTTTTATGATTTTATGGTGGCTGGATGTTGAGAAGAAAAGGGATTTATTTGTTCAGGCGATGGGGAAGTGGGACGGGTGGGATTGGCTTCTTACCTCATGGCGTACGCGCGGGAACCAGTTTTTACGGTTTCGGGAATGTTTTGAATTTCCAGAAACAGAAAGAGGAAGCTGGTCGGGATGACCTTGCTGTAGGCTAGATCAAGGTCGACCTCGGTTTAGATCAACTGCCAAAATCAATTTATGAACATATAACTATCTGAAAGATCGATCTAGTATACTCACATCGATGGTACGTGCCGAGATTTCAGCAATATGTGCTTTGATTTTTATTAATGGCGCACTTTATTCTTTTCCCCGGACGTGTTAATTGACCGAATAATTGAGTAGATACTCCCTCCGTCCGCGAATAAGTGTACGTTTTCCTTTTTTGGAAGTCAAACATTTACAAATTTGACCAATTTTTTACACAAAAATAGCAACACATATGGCATCAAATTACTATATTATTAAACTACATGTCAAGATCTATCTAGCCATATTAATTTAGCGTCATAAATATTGTTACATTTTTCTAAAAAGTTGGTCAAAGTTAATAAAGTTGGACTTAAGACATATCTAAACGTACACTTATTTGTGGACGGAGGGAGTACTTTTGATACTAGTAAATGCACACTTGTAATGCACGTTGATATTAGTGAGAAACTTAATTGCATGTTGATATTAGGTAGGATATCAATTGCGCTTTAATTACTTGGATGGTGTAGCATTTGGTATAATATTAATTGCACGCTAAACATGTTGAGCGCTCGCCATCGTAACAATATAGGTCGTTGGACTGACATCTTTTGAGGGCCGAGATTTCGTGAATCTGCCCTTTAGGTCTATTTATATTGGTATAGATATGGATGAAAAGGAGTATCATATCATAAATATCTTTACCTTAAATGGGACATTATTTATCGATGATAATTTCCGAGATTTCAGCAATCTCTGCATTCATTTTTGATTAATTGTGCACTTTATTCCTTGCCCTGGACGCGTTGATTATTTAGCATAGAACGAGGACGTCCCTAATTGAGTTAGTATAAATACTCTGTTATATAAACAAGCACTAGACACAACACGCCTAGCACCGCCCCTCCCTCCATGGCCAGATCTATGAACCCCTTGCATACAACGATCATACTCTCAGTGTTTATTCTCGTCTTCTTGTCTAATCATGGGCAATGTAAGTATTGTCAACTAGATAATCATCGAACTTATTGTAATTGTTATACCTCAGTTAATTGGAACTTCTATTCAACTTTCCTTCTTTGAATTTTGGTGCATATATCTACTTGGGATGCTTACGGTTAATTCACCAACTCATTGTGAATGGATTACTTGCTAGTTGATATTACCATGGAGCCAGAAAATAACATGAAATTTAACGGTTTGTTTTATGTTCCTCTGCACAGGTAGAAACTTGGATCAAGACATGGAAAACAACAATAAGATCGGTTTGCCAGGAAGTTCGTGCCAAACAGGATCCTACCCAGATATGCCGGGGTATTTCTGTTGTTTGATAGGATACACCTGCTACCCTTCATTGGCCGAGTGCATAGCAGCATGCCCATATCCGGCTTCCACTCAAGCTCCGCGCCCTCCCGTCTAATCTAGTATTTGCGTGTTTTGCATGGTTTAATTCTGGAATAAATGTGTAACTCCTAATCCTTGGTTAATTGGCAATCTAAATGGAAGATTTGATGATTAAGTTACGTGTTGTGTTTATCTATGTATTGACATGTAACTCCGGTAAAATTCCTAAATACTTGGGGGTCCTAATTGCTCGAAACGACAAGTTTTGACCACGTCGCAATAGCCGTGTACCGGGGTTCACAGTCACAATAGCTGTGTACCGGGATTCACGGACCTTCAAAATCCTCTCTAGACCCTAAAACAGTATGTTATAGCCCACGAAAACTACTAGAAATGTCCAAAATGACGAGTTTTGACTACGTCACAATAGTTGTGTAACGGGGTTCACGAACCTTCGGAATCTTCTCCGGACCCCAAAAACAGGGTGTTACTCTTTTCTCATTCTGTATTCCGATATCCTTTCATGACTAAATTCACGCTACGTCTGGCTAGACGATTAGATGATATCGTAATACTTGATAGGGTCCAGAGCATATCTCACCATCTTCCGGAGGAGCACCATCCCAAATTTGAACTATCCAAATTCCATACACACTTTAGAACATACCCAAAAACCACGTGTTAAATCACCAGTTATGGAATGATGTTGAGTGATAATAAAAGTATATATTCTCATGGTCTAAGGATTTGTACTTGTGACAACAATACAATGACACTACTATTAACATTCAAAGATAATATCTCATAGCATGATCATACAATTGGGTTGGTTCAGCATCATTGTTCTGCCAAAAATGTACTCTCACCGTTGTTTAACTTATCTTGGTCCATGATCAGGAAAACATGATCATCAGAAAATCTCTGAGCTAATCTTAGAGGCTAGATTAGGAACACTTGTTTGTTCAAGGATCACAACAGTTATAGCATGAAGACGTAAAACATCTTATATTTACTAATTGGAGACTCCCTATGAGCCACCACGTTAATCCTCAAGGTTAGCCAATTTAATCCGTCCGATCAAATAATAATTCATTTATAACCGTTGGATACTGGTTTCTGATTCTCAGAGTCCTGACCAACTATCCCACCTAGGTACCTCTTATTTCTTTCTTCCTTGCCTCTCGAGTTGCGTAAAAGAAAAGAACCTATTGCTGTAAAAAAAAAGAACCTATTGACTCTGTAGTTCTTCTGTGTCGAGAGCGTGCCCTAGGATGATCTTTATCCTCCTCCGCATATCCGTATGTTGCCCCTCCTCATGTCATACTTGATTTCAAATTCCACAACCAATCTTTCTCATTGATTCTTCCTCTCAAAGCATCGTTTCTTCTAAGCAGGCAAGTACTGAATATGTCGGCAAGGACGTACTCGGGTTTTGGCAGATTCAAGCCGCCTCATAGCTACTCCCTTGATGAGCGTGGATCACACGTCCGTTGGGAAAGCCCAAGAGGAAGGTATGATGTAGCATAGTAGCAGTTTCCCTTGATTACAAAACCAAGATTATCAGATCCAGTAGGACTTGGAGAAGGCTTAGCAAGGTGTCAACGGCGCCATTTACGACAATTGACGTGGAACTGCACACAATCGTAAACAAACTATTTTCCCCAATGAAACAGAGAGGTTGTCAATCTCTCCGGCTTGCTGAACACACATAATTAATTATGCAAGTGTAAAATATGATTAAAGTAAAATATGACCAGCGAGCAAATGAGTGCGGAAAGCTATTAAAACGGTTGTAAGCAATGTAGGAAAATAGGATCGGGGTCCACAGATAACTAGTGGTGTCTCTCCAAAAGATATGCATGATGGGTAAACAAATTACAGCAAGTCAATTGACAAAATTGTGGGCGCATAGCAATGCTATCATAAAACAATATAGTTCACTGTTTCATTTAATATGGGCATTACGTCAAAATACATAGACCATTATCCAACTGCGTGTATGACTAATAATCCACCCCCGAGATCGCTATCCAGCATGTCTCCCAGAAGTATTAAGTTGCAAGCAACAGATCTATTGCAATAAGCATGGTGCATAATGTAAGCAATGTAATAGCACGAGGAAATAAACACCGTTGTTTTATCCCTAGTAGCAACATCACAATCTTGACTTTGAGCATTTCTGTCAGTCGCACTCTACTCAAGAAGGCATGAACCTACTATCTAGCATAAATACTCCCTCATACAACACAAGAAATTACTTGGCCAAAGCATCCACTAGCATCGGAGAGCATGCAAGATCATAAATAAAACTTAACACATAGAGATGAACAAAAGTAATGATTTCCATAATTCATCGGATCCAAGCAAACACATCATGTAGCAGTTACATATAATATGATCTTGATCATGTAGGGCAGCTCACAAGATCTAAGCAATGGAGTACAAGGAGAAGAGACAACCATCTAGCTACTGCCATGGACACGTAGTCTCGTGGTGGACTATTCACGCATCACTCCGGAGGCAGGCATGGTGGTGTAGATGTCTCCAGTGATGATCTCCCCCTCCGGCAAGGTGCCGGGAAGAGCTTTTGATCCGTCCCGATCTAGGGTTGGCGACGGCAGCGGGCTCGGATGTTTTCTGGAGAATATGATCGGGTATCGAGGGTTTCTGGGATGAAGGTGATTTATAGGCAAAAGGGCAACTCGGGGAGGCGCCCAGGTGGGCCCCAGGCGTGGCCAAGCCTGGGCCGTGCCTGGGTGGCGTCTGGCTGCCGGGTGGCCCCCCTGCAACCCCCTCCTGGCTCCGTCTTTGTTTCTTCGTAAAAATAAATCATGTAAATTTGCAGCCAATTCCGGGAAACTTTACCAAACAGCTTTTCTAAAATAAAAAGATAGCAGAAAACTGGAACAGGCACTGGCCATCTTGTCAATATTTTTGTTCCATAAATTATGCCAAAATGATATAAAAACATTATAAAAACATATGGCAATGATATATAATCAAGCATGGAACATAAAAAATAATAGGTACGTCGGAGACGTATCAGCATCCCCAAGCTTAATTCCTGCTCGTCGAGTAGGTAAATGATAACAAAATATTTTTGAAAAGTGACATGGTACCATCACAATCTTGATCAAATAATATTGTAATGCACATGATCTGAATGAAGTGATCCAAGACAAAGGTCTATTGAATAAAGTAAACAATGATTAACCAAGTGTAACATCTAAACAAGAATTTTTCATGAATAATACTTTAGAGACTTAAAAACATAAAACTTGACATGATTGTTATCTCACAAAGCAACATTCTTTCGTCAAAGGTGTTTAACCAACACAAAGGAAGATTTAAGTTTTCAGCAAAAGCTTCAACTTGCAACATATTTATCTTATGATAATGTCAATACAAAGCTTTCATGGTTAGATATAAAGATAACATGTAGTAAAACTTGCACTACAATTGATGCTATGTGTTTGCTTGAGAGGTAAAGATTGGAAAAGGAAACTGACTCAACATATATAGAAGTAAAAGAAAGGCCTTTCACAAAGGAAAACAGGGATTAATCATGTGCTAGAGCTTTTTTAATTATGAAACAGAAGTAAAACAGTTTTGAGATATGCATGCTTTCATCAACGAGTCCACAACAAAGAAAACTGCTAGTCCCCTATACCAAACAAGGCTATTAGACTTTTGAGAGCGGCTGAATAATTAGAGGAATTATGTCACTCCCTGTTCTCCATTTGTTCCACTAGCCATATGTTATCGATTTCTCGAACATGTGTGTGAAGGAGATGCAGTGGGTTATATTTATATTTTGATTTGAGACACATGGTCTCTTGCCAGCTCTCTGCAAATTTAAGTGAGCACGTAATCCATGCTCACCAGGTGAAAGGGGGAAATGACCTTGCTTGACACAGGATATAACAAACTACCTTACCACTTCCTCATGAGTTAAAAACAGAGACACAAATTGGAATATTTTGAAAGGTTAAAGGTAGCACATGACAAATTTACTTGGAGTGGTAGGGAAATACCACATGTAGGTAGGTATGGTGGACACAAATGGCAAATATATTTTGGCTGAAGGATTTGGATGCACGAGAAGTATTCGCTCTCAGTACATAATTTTTAGGCTTAGCAAGATATCAAGCAAACACACATCACCAACCTAGTTCATGAATGACTACAGATATACATTAAGCAAAACTATTAGACTCCACACCGTCTTCCTTGTTAACCAAACTATCCCTTTGCAAAAAGAACATCTAGACTTTGGAAGCTAGCAAGCATGACAAGCGCCACAATTTTAAGCTTTGGGCAAATTATCCTTCTGCCATTAGTTGTGTCCATGTGCTCAGTTTTGTCCTCAGTTGCGAAACGTCCTCAGTTTTACCCCTAGTCTGGGCGCAAGGACTTATTCCGTGAATCTTGCCGTCTCCGTCTGGTCAAGGTAGTTGACTCGGGCTTGTAGCCACTGCTTTTGGGACCCCCCTATCGACCGTTCCTTAGGGCAAAACTGAGCAAATGGGCACACACTGATGGCAGCCCGTCGACCGTTGCCGGCGCCGCGTCTGTGATAAAAGCAGCATACCGCGCCCCCAGAGCTCGCAGCGGGGAGCAAGAATCAGTGAAGCGGGGTTGGAGACGGGCACGCACAGAGGTGGGCGGCGAGCTAGGAGCCGGGCGCAGAGGTTGGCAGCTACGAGCTGGGCGCGGGCGACCGAGAGGGCGGCGTCGACGGGGAGCGCCGCCGACGGTGGGAGGGCGCGGCCGTGTGCTACAGCTACAGGTGACGTGCGCGGACGCGGTGAGTTCCCCTTCGGCTCCGGGCGTTCACGAATCGAGCTCCATGTCTTCTTCTAGCTCCCGCGCCACCTCTCGGATGGAGATCCCGGCGCGCACGGAGATGCCGATCTTCTCGGAGGATTTCGCAGACACCGAGGAACATGAATCGTCTGTTCTACGTGTGCACCAGCGCGATTGGGCTAAGAATCAGGGCAATTTCACAATTTTTCATGGATCGGCATCCTTGAGCAATCCATTTGATCTGTTTGGCGATTTTGCAGTTAAAATGTTTCCTCCTTTGGGAAGATGTTCTGGTCCAGACACTAATGAATCAGCTGCTAGTTGAGCACCAAGAATGGCTGCCACAGACAGCAGCGGCCGCAACGCGAGCTCCAGAAGAAGAGACGGAGGGTGGAGCATGCATTGATATAGAGGTTGCTGACAAGCTAAAGAGATTGAACCAGAAGATTAGGAAGCTCGAATATCAAGCACAATTTCCCATTTGCATTTGGGCATTTGTTGGGGGTATGTTAGTCGCAGTGGGTGTAATGTTGAAATTGTATGGAATGGCATGAATTTGGGAGAAATTCTATGCTAATCGCACTGGCTGGGTGTAGTAGGAGTTTGTAAGCTTAAAATTGTATGAATAAAGGTTGAAAGAAGGGAAAAGAAATGGGAAATTCAGAAGATTCAGTGTGGCAAATAACTCATGTGCGACACTTTTCATCGGAATGGTGAAAAATGCAACATCGTTCGAAGAAATAGCTACTGCGCAATGTTTTCTGATGGCCAAAATAGCCAGCACACGACATGATTGATTAAACGGTCGTAACGTTGGATTGATTCCGACAGGTGGGTCATAGACTCGTGTACTCACTTAGTTGTGCTCATAGATTTAGATTTACCGAGGGATATTCAGTTATTCGGACGGGTGGGTCCGAACTATTTTGCCCTCCCCCACCGGCACCCCCTTAACGGCCGGACACCGAACATAGTTTTCAAATACAAACTTCGATACCATTTTCGATTCAAATACAAATTTCGATACAATTTGATATGATTCAAATACAAACTTCGATACAATTTGGTATGATTCAAATGCAACGGGCGGCTGCGTGGAGGCGAGCACACACGAAGGACACGAAGTCAGACGCACGTACGCTTGTTCCATGCACCACGTCATTCTAGGTCGCCGGATCTTATGGAACGGCTTAGATCGAACCAGCGGTGCTGTTGCTACTAAGGGTAAAACAGTGGTATTTGTGTCTACGTGATTATAAATATTGCTTACATCATGCACTTTACTTAATGCAATTCTCTGTTGCTTGCAACTTAATACCGATTGGTGACAGGCTGGATAGAGATCCCTAGGTAGACTTTTTAGACAAAGATGCAGTTGGACTCAACGGTCTTTGTTATTTTTTGTGATGCCTACATGAATATTACCTTGAACACTTTGATTTAACTAGATTAAGTTTCTGTCATAATCTTGTCCATTGCATAGCTGTAATTTGTTTACCCATCATATGAGTGTTTTATTTTATAGAGAGACACCACTAGTGAACCCATGGCCCCCGTCCATCTTTTTAAAATATTTACAACACCGTTTACTTGCTTCTCATAATCACTTGCTCGCTGGTCCGTTTCCATATTTTCATCCACTATACTATACAATTAACCGCTTTGTTTTCAGCAGACTGGGAAGCTTGACAACCTTCCTGCCATTGGGGGCAAAGTAGTTGGTTGACTATGTGCAGATCCACGCTCGTTGACGGTTAAGCGCCAGAGATCGTTAACATGCACCTCGTTGTTGATTTCAAAGTCCTACTGGTTCGATTAAACCTCGGTTCTTAACTGAGGGAAAACTGTTACTTTCTATATCCAAAACCTTCGCTTGGGGTACCACCAACATCAACAATCAATAATCATCAATGAGCTAATAAATAAATAAATAAAAATATGATCATAGTTTGCTGCCATACAACGATTTTCATCTATTGAAAAATCTGATAATGATACTTTCAAATTTAATGTTCCATAAAACATATTCATTGAGTAAGTGCATCAACAAATATCTGAAGTCCAACATGGACTATTGGGTTTGATTGTGCTCATTTTAATAACAATAATCCTCATATTTACATTTATTTATAATCCACACACCTTTTCACATGTAGCATGTACGTCTACACGAGTTTACTAGGGTAGTAGTGTTGTTTTCTCCACTTTCTACCGTTGCTCTTTCTAATAAGAAGCTAAACTACACATTCATGTGTCCAGAGATGATGGCACAATTACTAACCGTTGTGAAAAGCATAAAGAGGAAACAACTCAGTATGCATGCATACAAAAGAAACTTTAATGGCACTAAATTATGTTATGTGCTTACTATAATGCCTCTTATCTGTTTTTTCGAGAAATATACTTCCTCCGTTCTAAAAAGGATGTCATTTTTTTGTATATATTTAATGTATCTAGACACTTTTTAGTACGTAGATACATTCAAATCTAGAGAAAGAAATGACATACTTTTTAGGATAGAGGGAGTACTTTTGTCTGAGTTTCTATTTGACTCCTATTGACAAGTTAATTCGTATTGTATGAAAAAAAGATACTTAATGCCTCCTTTCATCATTTGTTTGACACAAAATCATATGGAACAACGATCGAGTTTTTTCTTCACCAGTTCCACACTACAATTGTGTCTCTAGATTCAAAAAAAATATTGGTTTTGGTTCTGCATGGATTTATCTGTCCATAGTCATATTTTTCTCATAGTGTTTCGGTTCTACATGGATTTATCTGTCCATAGTCATTAGTGAAAGGATGAAGCCTAGGCCTTGTTTCCAAGCATTGAATCACCGTTTCTAGCAACTTTTGTCACTTATTACCTTGCTGCCATTTTTTTTCATAATAAAACACTTGTTTCTACCATCCACATTACGTGCCTCTTACAGTCGCTTCGCCGAACTAGTGCACCTATACAACTGACAATTGTATTAGGTGTGTTGGGGACACATGAGACTTCTTGTATCTTAATTGTAGGATTGCTTGAGAGAGGATACATTTAACCTCTTTCTCCCTGAGTTCGATAAACCTTGGGTTACTCACTTAAGGGAAATTTGTTGTTGTCCTACAAACCTCTACGCTTGAAGGCCCAACAAAGTCTAGAAGAATAGAAGCGTGTGTAGACATCAATGGCCACCGCCGGGATGATGCGTGATTAGTTCCCCTTGGACTATGGGCCCATAGCAGTAGCTAGTATGGTGTCTCTCTCTCTTTGTGCTTCAATGCTTATGATCTCGTGAGCTGCCCTACATGATCGAGATCGATATTATGTAATGCTATATGTTGTGTTTGTTGGGATCCGATGAATTGTGAAGTTATGATCAGATTGTTCATGTTTCTTATCTGTGATATTATGGTCTTGCATGCTCTCCGATGTGTGTAGTTACTTTGTCCAATTGATTATGTGTATCTCCAAGAGGGTGTATTTAAGCCAGATGGTAGGTTCATGCTCCTCCGTGCCTATGCACGAGTGACAGAAACGTCTAAGTATGAGAGTGTGTTGTTGCATTCTACTAAGGGTAAAACAATGGTGTTTATGTCTTCATAATCATGAATATTGCTTACATCATGTATTCCTTAATGCAATTGTATGTTGCTTGCAACTTAATACCGATGGGTGACATGCTAGATCGATCCCTAGGTGGATTTTTAGTCATAGATGCATTGCTGGATAGCGGTCTATGTATGTTTGACGTGATTCTTACATGAATATTACCCATGAATTCTCTATGTCATAGCTAGATTTTCATGTCACAATTTTGTTATTTTCCCAGCTGTAATTTGTTCACCCTTCATGTGTGCACTTTTATCTTCAAGAAAGACACCACTAGTGAACCTATGCCCCCCGGTCCATCTTTTTATATTGATTACAACCCCGTTTACCCTCTTTCCAGCATCCCTTGCTCACTGATCCGTTCTCATAAATTGTTCTTTTGCTCGATAAGATTTAATCTCTTTGTTTTCAGCAGACCGGGAAGATTGACAATCTTCCTGCCGTTGGGGCAAAGTGAATTGTTTGGTTGTGTGCAGGTCCCGCACTCGACAACAGAACTTAGCAAGTTTCTCGCATTGTTGTTGGATACCTCGTTGTTGATCTTCAAGTCCTACTAGTTCGATAACCTTGGTTATTCATTGAGGGAAAGACTTACTGCTTGCTGCTTCCTACACCTTAATCTTGGGGTGGCCACCGACGATCCAACAACAATCACGAAGAGGGATCAAATGATCTTGTGGTATGGTAAGCTATTGTTGATTGTGCTTTGTGAACTAACACATGATATATGTGTTTGGTGTTTCTATATGTGGTTAGGTATGTTTTCATGGGCTTCGATCAATAGGAATATTTCCTATAACCCATGAGTAGATGGCATCAAGTGCTGATGTCATCGAGGTTGAGAAGTGCAAGTTCAAGATGAGTATCTTGAAGATCCATGCTTGAAGCTTGTCGTCCATTATAGTGGAATGGACATGTCAAGATGCTCCTAATGTTGGTTTCCCATAGTGGAATATGTGGGAGCACTTTGCAAGTCTTCACAAGGAAAATGAAATCAAGAAAGGTGTTCCATCTTGAGTCGGAGATTATCGTCATCATCTAGATCAAGTGGAATGCGCAAGGAAAAGGTATAATTTTGATAGGTATTCTATTTTACCTATCTCAAGGTGGTTGTTGGGAGACCGGTTTATAGGATTGACAGCCATACTATCAAGGGGAGCTTTCAGGTGAGTAACTTGTTTGTATCGATCATAGAGACCTCAAACCCGTGCACTCTTGGCATCATATTTATTTGTTGTTATTTGTCTCTCTTCTTTATGCCAGGTTTTAGAACTTGTAGTTTGATTGTTGATGACAGAGTTAGGTGGTGCCCCAAGCGAAGGCGTTGGATGTTGCAAGTAGCAGTTTTCCCCTTAATTAATAACCAAGGGTTATCGAACCAATAGGACTTTGAAATCAACAACGAGGTGCATGTCGATGATCTCTGGCGCTTAACCGTCAACGAGCGTGGACCTGCACACAGTCAACTAACTACTTTGCCCCCAATGGCAGGACGGTTGTCAAGCTTCCCGGTCTGCTGAAAACAAAGCGGTTAAATGATAGTGTAGTGGATGAAAATATGGAAACGGACCAGCGAGCAAATGATTATGAAAAGCGAGTAAACGATGTTGTAATCAATGGAAAATATGGACCGGGGGCCATGGGTTCACTAGTCGTGTCTCTCCATAAGATAAAGTACTCATATGATGGGTAAACAAATTACAACTAGGAAATTGATAATATTATGACACAAACTTAATCTAGCCGAATCAGAGAGTTCATGGTAATATTCATGTAGGCATCACAACAAATAACAAAGACCGTTGAGTCCATCTGCATCTTTGTTTAAAAAGTCCACCTAGGGATCGCTATCCAGCTTGTTGCCTATCGGTATTAAGTTGCAAGCAACATACAATTGCATTAAGTAAAGTGCATGATGTAAGCAATACTTATAATCACGTAGACATACACACCACTGTTTTACCCTTAGTAGCAACAACACACCCTTGCCCTTAGATGTTTATGTCACTCATGCCCAGGTACAAGAGGGGGCATGAACCTACTATCTAGCATAAATACTCCCTCTCGGAGATACAAGGAATCACTTGGCCAAAGTAACTACGCACATCGGAGAGCATGCAAGAATATAAATTAACATATAAGAAGCAAACACAATCTGATAATAACTTCATAATCCATCGGATCCTAGAAAACACATCATATAGCATTACAATAATCGATCTTGATCATGATAGGCAGCTCACAAGATCATAAGACACGAAGCACAAGGGAGAGAGACAACCATCTAGCTACTGCCATGGACCCATGATCCAAGGTGGAACTACTCACGCATCATCCCGACGGAAGGCATGGCGATGTAGAGCCCTCCGGGATCGATCTCCCCTCCGGCAGGGTGCCGGGATCAGCTTCAGAATCTCCTCGAATTAGGTTCGAGGTGGTGCCGGCTTCGAATGGAGTTCGTGGAAAATAATCACCGCCTTGTTGGTTTAGGGCAAAATAGGATTTTATAGGCATCGGAGGGACCCGAGGGGGTGCCCAGTGGGCAGGGGCGGGTCCCACCCGCGGGTCCCCCTAGGGCCGCGGCCAGGGGTCACTCCTGGCCCCTGGGTGGCCCCCCAGGGCGCCCTTCGGTGTCTGGCTCCATCTTGTCATTCCCCGTAAAATTTCGTGCAATTCTGAGAATATTTACAAAAGTAGATTTTATGAAATTGAAAACATTTAAAAATAGGGAACTGGCACTAGGAATCTTGTCAATAGGTTAGTCCAACAAAAATTCCTAAAAATAATATAACATGATAGTAAGAACATGTGATAATGGTAATAAACAAGTATGGATCGATAAAAAATTATAGATACGTTTGACACGTATCATTGTTCTCTTCACGACAAGGTCAAGTTCACCAAGGAAAGGGTTTGACCAAAAAACTTTGCCAAAAAAAAAGTTCACAGAAAAAACGATTTTGTATGAAAAAATTATCACATTTTTGGTGTTGGAGGTTTCATGAGTTCTTCATTTATATTGAGGTCAAACCCTTTCCATTTTGTTTTAAGCTCCCTTGGATAAATTTGATGTTTATCTATAGGAGAAGATAGAGCTTGTTGTTAGCTTCAAAACAAGCCTAAGTTAATTGAAAACGGAGCTCGGATCAAGATATTGCGTTTCTCGTATGCGTGTTTTTTTGCCGGTCCGGTCTCATGTGCGGAATTTTTTGGATATGGCACCGGGATCCGAAAAGAATTCCGGTAAGACTCCGGGCAAATTCTGAGCTCATTCTAGATGAGTCCATAACCTGTTTTTTTAGTCCGGTCTGAGGTCCTGATGAGCGTGGATCACACGTCCGTTGGGGAACCCGAAGAGGAAGGTATGATGCAGTGTAGAAGCATGCAGTTTTCCCTTGATTACAAACCAAGGTTGACGAATCCAGTTAAGGATGGCAATTTTACCCATGGGTACGGGTACCCGCGGGTACCGTACCCGCATGGGGAGGGTATGGGCACATTTTTATACCCATGGGTAGTACCCATACCCTACCCGCCAAGTCGTGGGTAGGGCATGGGTACAGCCCATTACCCGTGGGTATAACCATACCCTACCCGTTTATATTGGGATATGTACCCTACTCGGTTGACTTACTAGATATGACTATAAAATTGTGATTTTCAAAATTAGATAATTGTCATGTATTCATCCACCTATTACTAAGTTAAGATAATTAATTTTTTGTCAAAATGTGCTACCAACGAATGTAAAATTGTGAAAATTTGCGTACTATTTGATCTACCCAACGGGTACCCAATGGGTACGGGTACCCGCCGGGTATGGGTATGGGTAGACTTCCATCCCCGCGGGTAAGGGTCGCGCCTGGAGATCACCTAGGGGCTGTGTGGCTCCCCTGCAGGCCCCCTTCTGGCGCATCAGCTGTTTCTTCATAAAAATAATTCACGTAAATTTTCAGGCGATTCCGAGAAACTTCCCTGAACATCTTTTCTGAAATAAAAAAAATAGCAGAAAACAGGAACTGGCACTAGGCATCTTGTTAATAGGTTAGTTCCATGAAATATGCCAAAATGATATAAAAACATTGTAAAAATAGGTGGCAATGACATATAATCAAGCATGGAACATAAAAAATTATAGATACGTCGGAGACGTATCAGCATCCCCAAGCTTAATTCCTGCTCGTCCTCGAGTAGGTAAATGATAACAAAATAATTTTTGAAGTGACATGCCGGCAACACAATCTTGATCAAATAATAATGTAATGCACATGATCTGAATGAATTGATCCAAGACAAAGGTTTATTGAATAAAGTAAACAATAGTTAACCATGTGTACCATCTAAATAACAACTTTTCATGAATAGTACTTTGGAGACTTAAAAACATAACACTCGACATGATTGATATCTCACAAAGCAACATTCTTTCAACAAAGTTGTTGTTGCTTAACCAACACAAAGGAAGATTTATGTTTTAGCAAAAGCTTCAACATGAAACATATTTATCTCATGACAATGTCAATATAGAGCTTTCATGGTTAAACATAAAGATAACATATAGTAAAACTTGAACTACAATTGATGCTATGCATTTCCTTGAGATGTAAAGATTGGAAAGGAAAACTGACTCAACATAAAAGTAAAAGAAAGGCCCTTCGCAGAGGGAAGTAGGGATTAATCATGTGATAGAGATTTTTAATTTTTTTATGAAACAGTTTTGAGATATGCATGCTTTCGTCAACAAATCCACAGCAAAATAATCTGCTAGTCCCCTACACCAAGCAAGGCTTTAGACTTGTGAGAGCGGCATCCCATAGGAACGAGATTCCTCTTCTCCTTTGTTTACCACTAACCATGTTTGACTGATTTCTCAGGTTGCACTGTGTGAAGGAGGTGTTAATGATGATGTTGAAATTATATTTTGCGGGCTGGGAACCCTTGGCCTGCTCTCGGCAAATTTAAGTGAGGATGTAATCCATCCTCACCAGGTGAAAGGGGGAAATGATCTTGCTTGGCACATGTTAGAACAAACTACCTTACCACTTCCTCATGAGCTAAAAACAGAGATACAAATTGGAAAATTCTGAAAATTTAAAGATAGCACTTGACAAATTTACTTGAAGTGGTTGGGGAATACCAAATGTAGGTAGGTATGGTGGACACAAATGGCAAAGATATTTTGGCTCAAGGATTTGGATACACGAGAAGTATTCCCTCTCAGTACGGAATTTTTAGGCTTAGCAAGATATCAAGCAAACACACATCACCAATCTAGTTCATGAATGACTACAGATATACATTAAACAAAACCATTAGACTCCACACCGTCTTCCTTGTTAACCAAACTATCCCTTTGCAAAAAGAACATCTAGACTTCGAGAGCTACCAAGCAAGACAAGCACCACATTTTTAAGCTTTACGGTAGTTCTCCAGTAATCAATTCTTAAGTAAATGATCCACAAGTTTAAGCATCAATCTACTTCATATCTCAACACAATTGACAAGTATCAAATATTCAAGATAACGATCTACAATATAATGCAAGCACTTCACAACTTCCTACATGATAATTTCCTCTCAACCAAACACCAATAACCTTATTTGAAATAACTAACTAAACACTACACTATTTCCTACATGATAATTTCCTCTCAACCAAAGACCAATAAACTTATTTGAAACAACTCTCTAGATAAATATGAGTGAAAACACAAGAGAGTACCACCTAGCTAACAGCTCTGAACAAGAGATACATGAAAAACAAGGGCTAGATGCATAAATAATAAAAGCTAAACACTCAACACATAAGAGTGAAGAACAGGAGTGTATAACGAAAAGCGGAGCGTGTCTCTCTCCCAAACAAGAATGCAAAGATCCAATTTATTGTAAAGACCAGAAAATAAAACATAAACATACTGAAAATAAAACAACTGACGCTCAAAAAAAGAATAACACATAGTGTGTAAAGCAATAAAAATATAGTACCATGAGCAAAAACTGATGATTGTTGACGAAGAAGGGGATGCCCAAGGCATCCCCAAGCTTAGACGCTTGTGACTTCTTGAATATTGTAGAGGAGGGTCCATGGGGAGCCTCCCCAAGCTTGAGCTTTAATCCCTTCTTGATCTTTATTCATCATCTCACTCTTGAATACTTGAAAACTTCCTTCACACAGAACTTATAGCAACTTCATTAGAGGGCTTAGTCCTCAAAAATAAAATCTTCCTTCAGTTCTAAATCACATATCATGAACTTATTTTTAAACATTAGCTACTATCACCAAGATCTAAGTAAATCTCTTATTAGCGGAAGAACTTCACTTTCCCCGTAAAAGAAGCAATGCAAAACTAAGACATAATCTGCCAAAAACAGAACAGACTATAAAGATGAATTTATTCGAGGTACTTCTGGACCTCAAATCAGAAAACACAAAACTAGATAAAGGTAGACAAAACCCTAATGCTTGCTGTCAACAATTGTCAGCCACAGATGACGTTCCTTGATTTTGTGAAATTTCGAACAGTGAAGAACAAAAATCTGTTTCTGGACAACAAACTCACAAATTAGCCTTCCTCTTTTTACAGGCTATTATTGGTACAAAAACACAAAACAAAAAGATACAAGGAAGTTGTTACAGTGGTAACATCACCCAAAACACAAAGAAAACAGTAGATAAAATAAAATGGGTTGCCTCCCATAAGCACTTTCTTTAACGCCTTTAGCTAGGCAAAAAGGGGCAGATTTCAAGTTTTATCAATGGCATCATCCAAAGAAAGGTTGGAAATTTTTTCATAAACACATTGTATTTTACTTATGCAAGGTTCAGAATTTCCCCTATCATTTCCTTTAGGTCGACTTCTTTCATCAAAAGGGTTTTCAGGAACAATCCAATCAAAAAAAATTTCTAAAGCTTCATGCATTGCTATAAGATTAAATGGTATAGGTATTTTTAGTTCCTTTTCACATTCAGTTTTGCCTTCATACTTCATCCTTTTAGTTTCAAAGGTTTTAAGGGTGTGCTTAATATTAGGGCTACATCCTAGCATATTATAATGAGCAAAAATCTTTCTAGCTTCTCTAGCAATATCATCAAATTCCATAAGCAAGGTTTTCAACAAGAAATCTTTATCTTCCCCCTTCTCCATACTTTAAAGTTTAAAGAATAATTGTTGTATAGTAGGATGGAGGTTAACAAACCTAGCTTCTAACTTTTCCACCAGAGAAACTGCAGCAGCCTCATAGTCATGTGTAAGTCCCACCAAAGGTTTTTCATTCAAGTCATAAAGACTATTAATGTGATTAAGGAATTCTTAAATATTATCTTTACCAATGATAGAACCACTTCCTACCTTAATGCCCTTCAGAGCAAATTCAGGTAAAAGCATGATGACTCCTAACAAACAATAAAATACAATAAACCGAAATAAACTAGGTGCTGAAATTTTTATAAATTTTTTTTTGTATTTTTGAGTTTTAAAGCAAACGAAAGCAAAACGAGATTAACAAAAAATATACTAAGCAAGACAATAACAAAGTAAAATGTAAGTACGTGCGAAACTCCCCTAGCTGAAGCTTCCAAGTCCTCGGCAACGACGCCAGAAAAGAGGTTGATGAGCGTGGATCACACGTCCGTTGGGGAACCCCAAGAGGAAGGTATGATGCAGTGTAGAAACAGTTTTCCCTTGATTACAAACCAAGGTTATCGAATCCAGTAGGACTTGGAGAAGGCTTAGCAAGGTGTCAACGGTGCCGTGTACAATTTTTTACGTGGACTTGCACACAATCACAAACAAACTACTTTGCCGCAACGAAACAGAGAGCTTGTCAATCTCTCCGGCTTGCTGAACACAAAGAATTAATTGTGCAAGTGTAAAATATGATGAATGTAAAAATATGACCAGCGAGTAAACGAGTACGAAAAGCTATGAGAACGGTTGTAAGCAATGTAGGAAAATAGGACCGAAGTCCACAAATAACTAGTGGTGTCTCTCCAAAAGATATGCATGATGGGTAAACAAATTACAGCAAGGCAATTGACAAAATTGTGGACGCATGGCAATGCTATCTGACGTGGGGTTACCACGGCAAATCCCTCGGATAGCATCCTTGGGTTTCGTATAGAGGGAGAAGTTGGCACGCTGGTAGTGTCGGACGGCTGACAAGCAAGGATTTACCCAGGTTCGGCCCCTCATTGTGAGGTAAAGACCTACATCCTGCTTGTCTGATTATATTGATGATGACGATTACAATGTGGCCCGGAGGCTATGGTGGTGGAGATTGGATCTCATCTATGTTGCCGCCGGTGGCGGGTGTGGTGTGTCCCGTCTATCTGTTGTCTGTCTCCCCCCAAAGGGTGCCCCTACCTGGCTTTATATATGCAGCCAGGTAGGGTTTACATGAGTTTGTGTTGTACTCCAAGTCGTGGCTTCTTGGGCTTCGTTTGGGCCTCCAGGTGGGCCTTCGGCTGGGCCGTATCGAGTACGACAATGGTGGGCTGCCCGGAGGGTATACCCACGTCAGTAGCCCCGAGTGTCTGGTGTAATGCCCGGGGTTTTCCCCAAATTAGATTTTGCTTGTTATTTTATTTTTGCATCATCATGACATCAGCATCATCGCATCGCATGTTTTTGACAACAAAAACTATTTTTATTAAATCCTATTTTTATTTTTGCTAAAATTGTTGGAAAATATTCTATCGGGACAGTCGTCTCCATTTTCTAAAATTAATTGCCAAAATTAAATTTGCAAAATAAAAATATTTTGAGCGATGCGAGAGAGTAGCCCAACCCCGGCCCAAGCCCACCTAATCTGAAACCCTAGGGTTTCCCCTGGCTTTTTGTTTTCCCACCCCCTGCATTTTTGCAGCCGCCCTACTCTGTTTCCGGTTTTTCGCAAATCGGTCCTTCCACCCCTCTTCTTTTCCTCTTTTCCCCCTCCCTTTCTTTCTCTCTCCTCCCTTTTCCTTCTTTTTCCTTTCCTCTATCTTTTCTTCCTGGCCACTCCTTCTCTTCTCTCCCACAGAATCTCCTTCACCGAGCCCGAGCTCCTCCCGTCGATCTTCTCCCCTGCCGCCACCACCTCGAGCCCGGCGCCGCCTTGCGCTGCTTCCTCTTCCCCTGCGCCGCTCGCCTCCCCTTCTCCTTCCCGGCCTCGTGTCCGCCGGCCCGCCGTTCCCGTGGCCGCCCTCGTCTCCTCTCCCCGGCACGCTTCCCCGAGCTGGCCGCCTCCCCGACCGGCGCTGCGCCCTGCCTCCGGCTGCTCCCTTCCTCATCCCTGACCCGAGCCCCAAGCTCCACCTCTAGCCGCGCCTCCCCATCCCCTTGATCTCTCCCCCCGCCGTTGGCCTCTCTCCTCCAGCTCTCGCGGCCGCACCCTCCTCTGGACGCCGCGCCCCTCCTCTGCCCTGTTTCTCCTGCTGTGGACGTCCTTGTCCCCGACGTTGGTGTCTTCATGTCCTGCATCGACGGCCTCCCGACGGCCTCTTCTGTGGCCGGCAGTGTTATTGTCCCCGTGTCCGTCCCTGCCTCCGTGTGCTCTCTCCGAGCTGCTGATGTCTGTCGCCCTGCTGCTCCTCTCATGTGTGTGCTGTCGTCCCCGATGTTTGCCTCCATGACGTGTTCCTGACAGCTGCAAGTTCTCCGTGTCATGCTTCTATCCCCGGCGCCATGTCCTAGCTGCTGTGCCGTGTTCCCCGTCCCCGGTGCCGGCTCTCGTCGTGTTCTTGTTCCCGGTGCGGTTTCCCGACGCCTGTTGCGCGTTCCCGGACGTTTTTCGTTCCCGACCGTTCCGACGTCTCCGTGCCGTGGAGTTTCCCCGATGGCGCCGTGTTGTGTTTCCATCCCCGTGTCTCCCATTTCTCCGTCGTGAAGAAGTTTCCCGTCGCCCGTTGACGCCTCCGTGAACCGACGCCAAGTCCTCGTTTCCGATCCCGTCGTGAAGCCTCCCCGACGGTTCCCCGTTTCCGTTCCCGTCGTGAAGCTCCGTGAAGGCCGATCTCCGACGCTTCGTGAACGACTACGACGACGACCGTGGATACGACAAGTGCGACCCGACGTGCAACGCCAAGATCTTCCCCGACCGAGTACCCTGACTCTGTGAATCCAAGTTCTCCGTTGCCGTGCCACCTCCATGTCGTGAACCCCGAAGACCGTGAACCCCGTCGACCCCGAAGCCCGGAACGCCAAGGTCCGCCACGACGACGACCCGAGTACGACTACTTCCCCGACGTCGACTACCTCGACTACTTCGACTCCGGACGGACGTCTACTTCGACTACCTCGACTACTTCGACTACAACGACTACTTCGACTACGACCCGAAGACGGTGGCTTCCGAATCCGAAGATCCCCGAATCCGATGTGTGACCCCAACCCTAAACCCTATACCATATATATCCGTATCTTATAAAATCATGCATCATTAATCAACATCGCACCTTTATCCATTTAGACGAATTAAGTCAAGTAATTATGGGATTTGTCCGGTGCATCTATATTTTGCACCGATCCCATTTAAATTGTTTTGCCATGTGTTAGGGAATAAAATTGGACAACATTTAATTTGTCATGCATCATGTCATCAACATGCCGCTTCTTTTGCCGTAGAGTAAAATGCATATTTTTCGTTGCCAGTGTTCGTTGCTTCTTCGGGATAGGCCGTTGAGTTGATGTGAGCAATGACAGGTTCTGCTACCTCTACCGGATTGCAGGCAAGTGATACTCCCTTGCTATCTTTGCTTGTCTTCTGTCTCTTACTCGTCCTATCCTTTGTTCCTTGCTAGCCTTATATATCGATGCTTGTGTCCGATCCTATATGCATGTTTACCTTGCAGCCATGATATCGCCACACCCCCACATCCTATTAACCTGTTGTTTGTTTACCTTGTTAGCCTTGCGAGTCCTAGTGCATGCTTAGGTGCCTTGCTTCAGTCCTGTTATCTTTTTGTCTAGTCTTGTCTTTAAATATGATAGCTAGGCTCAACTAAAATGGTAATCTTTATTTTTCTGTTGCGATGGGAATAATATAATAAAGATAAGGCACCGGCGGAAGGCCAATCGTGGTGATTTGTTCTGTTAGTGTCATCTAGGACCCGAGTTCTTTTCCGCTGATCCAAGACTGAGCGCACTAACCACATGTGGGAGTTCTATGGGCCTCCCCGCAATCTATTACCGGATCCTCAAACCTGTCCAGGAGCCACAACTTAGTTCGGGTGTTTCCATTTACGCGCGTACAACGATGATGATGATGATGAGAAGGTAAGATGATGATGGTTACGTGGTTACTTACGGTAGGGTTGCGGCACGTGGCGTTTATCGCATGTGGAAGGAGGGGCAATCGTATGAGTGTTCCCTCCCGAAGCCGTCCACGCAACGGTTAGGCCCACCTCGAAGCTTCGGCCGGACTCTCAAGGTGGATCAGACCTAGCTAGGTGGCTCCCTGGACTTGTTTGTAGTGAAGGGAAGTATTGCGTCGAAACCTCCACCGGTACACCTCTAAGCGAGAGTTTCGATGCGTGTGGGTTCATTGGTGCATCCCTGCAGGGTTAAATCTTTTCGAAAAGCCGTGTCCGCGGTTATGGACGACTTGGTGAAATGCGCTGGCTAAAAAGATCATAGACAACTTGCACCTTATAATGATAACAACTTGACTAGTAAGATAGATCACTTGAATAATAACCCATAAAACTTGTCCACTGTGTGAGTACCCGGACTTCTTCCTCGTGGGTTGAGGATACGAGGGAGTCGTTTTAGGGCGGGTTTGTTTGGTGAGTAGTATAGTTGGCTTCTCATGCGCTCTCTTACCTTGTCTCTGATAGACGAAAGTTGTAGCGTGTCTCTATAAGTTGTTAGTGCTGTTTGCCGCCGCCTCAACGCTAACCCCCTTCCCCGGAATTCCAGCTTTGATATCTTGTGAGTATTACTTGCCAGTACTGTTTTATAGTACTGACCCCTTTGGGTCTGCTATTCCACATGCAGCCAACAGGTTTGAAGTCTGACGACGTTAGCTTGGGAATCCCTCCGGCTTGGCCTGGGCAGGGATATGGTGCCTTCGTTTATCTTCAGGACTCTTAGTCCAACTTGTTTCTTGTCCGTAGTCGGACGTTACCCGCTTCCGTTGTTATTTGGATCTTTGTATTGTATCTTTGTTCTTGACTCGGTGAGTCGTTGTTGTATATATGTTCTTTTATGGGTTCCATCGAGAACTGTTGTAATGTTATCACAATTCCACCCGCATAACGTGTGTGTTGCGACGTGCACGTTATGCCTGGTGGGCGTCCTTTAGGATCGTTATTATGCGGATTTGGCTGGAACGCTAAAATCTGCATAGTACCGATCTTGGGGCGTTACAAAGTGGTATCAGAGCTCTGGTTTTTCGATACCCCGCTGGTCCAGTCAGCCTGTAGGATACCCTAGCTAATGGTCGTTGTTGTAGAGTGTCCAAACTATTTTTACTAAAAGTTATTTGAAAATATCTCAATAGGACTCTTGTTTATTCCTTATCCCTCTGCTATTCCCCCTCTTACCTTTGGTGTGATTTAAATCTTCTCTCTTATCTATCTTCCGGTCATAGCATCTTCGTGGGTGGACGATCTCTTGCCTTTTACCTAATAGGTTCGATCTTGGAAGCAATCTCGATGGAATGTCATCGACGTGAGCAGGAATCCCTTGTTAGTGGTGTCGAGAAGATCAACATGGCGCAAGAAGATTCGATAGTTTACCTTGCTCTTCCTCCCCTGGCGGTAGTGTGGATCTCGGGGCGAGATCCCTTGTTAGTGGTGTCGGTTGTAATGCCCGGGGTTTTCCCCAAATTAGATTTTGCTTGTTATTTTATTTTTGCATCATCATGACATCAGCATCATCGCATCACATGTTTTTGACAACAAAAACTATTTTTATTAAATCCTATTTTATTTTTGCTAAAATTGTTGGAAAATATTTTATCGGGACAGTCGTCTCCATTTTCTAAAATTAATTGCCAAAATTAAATTTGCAAAATAAAAATATTTTGAGCGATGCGAGAGTAGCCCAACCCCGGCCCAAGCCCACCTAATCTGAAACCCTAGGGTTTCCCCTGGCCTTTTGTTTTCCCACCCCCTGCATTTTTGCAGCCGCCCTACTCTGTTTCCGGTTTTTCGCAAATCGGTCCTTCCACCCCTCTTCTTTTCCTCTTTTCCCCCTCCCTTTCTTTCTCTCTCCTCCCTTTTCCTTCTTTTTCCTTTCCTCTATCTTTTCTTCCTGGCCACTCCTTCTCTTCTCTCCCACAGAATCTCCTTCACCGAGCCCGAGCTCCTCCCGTCGATCTTCTCCCCTGCCGCCACCACCTCGAGCCCGGCGCCGCCTTGCGCTGCTTCCTCTTCCCCTGCGCCGCTCGCCTCCCCTTCTCCTTCCCGGCCTCGTGTCCGCCGGCCCGCCGTTCCCGTGGCCGCCCTCGTCTCCTCTCCCCGGCGCGCTTCCCCGAGCTGG
Organism: Puccinellia tenuiflora; assembly: GCA_012064385.1. Taxonomy (NCBI): domain Eukaryota; kingdom Viridiplantae; phylum Streptophyta; class Magnoliopsida; order Poales; family Poaceae; genus Puccinellia; species Puccinellia tenuiflora. Next base: position 467,031 of record QRDG01002282.1, read on the forward strand.
CCGCCTCCCCGACCGGCGCTGCGCCCTGCCTCCGGCCGCTCCCTTCCTCATCCCTGACCCGAGCCCCAAGCTCCACCTCTAGCCGCGCCTCCCCATCCCCTTGCTCTCTCCCCCCACCGTTGGCCTCTCTCCTCCAGCTCTCGCGGCCGCACCCTCCTCTGGACGCCGCGCCCCTCCTCTGCCTTGTTTCTCCTGCTGCGGACGTCCTTGTCCCCGACGTTGGTGTCTTCATGTCCTGCATCGACGGCCTCCCGACGGCCTCTTCTGTGGCCGGCAGTGTTATTGTCCCCGTGTCCGTCCCTGCCTCCGTGTGCTCTCTCCGAGCTGCTGATGTCTGTCGCCCTGCTGCTCCTCTCATGTGTGTGCTGTCGTCCCCGATGTTTGCCTCCATGACGTGTTCCTGACAGCTGCAAGTTCTCCGTGTCATGCTTCTATCCCCGGCGCCATGTCCTAGCTACTGTGTCGTGTTCCCCGTCCCCGGTGCCGGCTCTCGTCGTGTTCTTGTTCCCGGTGCGGTTTCCCGACGCCTGTTGCGCGTTCCCGGACGTTTTTCGTTCCCGACCGTTCCGACGTCTCCGTGCCGTGGAGTTTCCCCGATGGCGCCGTGTTGTGTTTCCATCCCCGTGTCTCCCGTTTCTCCGTCGTGAAGAAGTTTCCCGTCGCCCGTTGACGCCTCCGTGAACCGACGCCAAGTCCCCGTTTCCGATCCCATCGTGAAGCCTCCCCGACGGTTCCCCGTTTCCGTTCCCGTCGTGAAGCTCCGTGAAGGCCGATCTCCGACGCTTCGTGAACGACTACGACGACGACCGTGGATACGACAAGTGCGACCCGACGTGCAACGCCAAGATCTTCCCCGACCGAGTACCCCGACTCTGTGAATCCAAGTTCTCCGTTGCCGTGCCACCTCCATGTCGTGAACCCCGAAGACCGTGAACCCCGTCGACCCTGAAGCCCGGAACGCCAAGGTCCGCCACCACGACAACCCGAGTACGACTACTTCCCCGACGTTGACTACCTCGACTAATTCGACTCCGGACGGACGTCTACTTCGACTACCTCGACTACTTCGACTACAACGACTACTTCGACTACGACCCGAAGACGGTGGCTTCCGAATCCGAAGATCCCCGAATCCGATGTGTGACCCCAACCCTAAACCCTATACCATATATATCCGTATCTTCTAAAATCATGCATCATTAATCAACATCGCACCTTTATCCATTTAGACGAATTAAGTCAAGTAATTATGGGATTTGTCCGGTGCATCTATATTTTGCACCGATCCCATTTAAAATGTTTTGCCATGTGTTAGGGAATAAAATTGGACAACCTTTAATTTGTCATGCATCATGTCATCAACATGCCGCTTCTTTTGCCGTAGAGTAAAATGCATCTTTTTCGTTGCCAGTGTTCGTTGCTTCTTCGGGATAGGCCGTTGAGTTGATGTGAGCAACGACAGGTTCTGCTACCTCTACCGGATTGCAGGCAAGTGATACTCCCTTGCTATCTTTGCTTGTCTTCTGTCTCTTACTCGTCCTATCCTTTGTTCCTTGCTAGCCTTATATATCGATGCTTGTGTCCGATCCTATATGCATGTTTACCTTGCAGCCATGATATAGCCACACCCCCACATCCTATTAACCTGTTGTTTGTTTACCTTGTTAGCCTTGCGAGTCCTAGTGCATGCTTAGGTGCCTTGCTTCAGTCCTGTTATCTTTTTGTCTAGTCTTGTCTTTAATATGATAGCTAGGCTCAACTAAAATGGTAATCTTTACTTTCTGTTGCGATGGGAATAATATAATAAAGATAAGGCACCGGCGGAAGGCCAATCGTGGTGATTTGTTCTGTTAGTGTCATCTAGGACCCGAGTTCTTTTCCGCTGATCCAAGACTGAGCGCACTAACCACATGTGTGAGTTCTATGGGCCTCCCCGCAATCTATTACCGGATCCTCAAACCTGTCCAGGAGCCACAACTTAGTTCGGGTGTTTCCATTTGCGCGCGTACAACGATGATGATGATGATGATGATGAGAAGGTAAGATGATGATGGTTACATGGTTACTTACGGTAGGGTTGCGGCACGTGGCGTTTATCGCATGTGGAAGGAGGGGCAATCGTATGAGTGTTCCCTCCCGAAGCCGTCCACGCAACGGTTAGGCCCACCTCGAAGCTTCGGCCGGACTCTCAAGGTGGATCAGACCTAGCTAGGTGGCTCCCTGGACTTGTTTGTAGTGAAGGGAAGTATTGCGTCGAAACCTCCACCGGTACACCTCTAAGCGAGAGTTTCGATGCGTGTGGGTTCATTGGTGCATCCCTGCAGGGTTAAATCTTTTCGAAAAGCCGTGTCCGCGGTTATGGACGACTTGGTGAAATGCGCTGGCTAAAAAGATCATAGACAACTTGCACCTTATAATGATAACAACTTGACTAGTAAGATAGATCACTTGAATAATAACCCATAAAACTTGTCCACCGTGTGAGTACCCGGACTTCTTCCTCGTGGGTTGAGGATACGAGGGAGTCGTTTTAGGGCGGGTTTGTTTGGTGAGTAGTATAGTTGGCTTCTCATGCGCTCCCTTACCTTGTCTCTGATAGACGAAAGTTGTAGCGTGTCTCTATAAGTTGTTAGTGCTGTTTGCCGCCGCCTCAACGCTAACCCCCTTCCCCGGAATTCCAGCTTTGATATCTTGTGAGTATTACTTGCCAGTACTGTTTTATAGTACTGACCCCTTTGGGTCTGCTATTCCACATGCAGCCAACAGGTTTGAAGTCTGACGACGTTAGCTTGGGAATCCCTCCGGCTTGGCCTGGGCAGGGATATGGTGCCTTCGTTTATCTTCAGGACTCTTAGTCCAACTTGTTTCTTGTCCGTAGTCGGACGTTACCCGCTTCCGTTGTTATTTGGATCTTTGTATTGTATCTTCGTTCTTGACTCGGTGAGTCGTTGTTGTATATATGTTCTTTTATGGGTTCCATCGAGAACTGTTGTAATGTTATCACAATTCCACCCGCATAACGTGTGTGTTGCGACGTGCATGTTATGCCTAGTGGGCGTCCTTTAGGATCGTTATTATGCGGATTTGGCTGGAACGCTAAAATCTGCATAGTACCGATCTTGGGGCATTACATCTGGTCGATTCGAAGAATCGGGCAGAGACTCAGAGCAGCATGTCAAGTAGGCGTAGTCGATGCGTCAGGTATGTTGATGACTCGTGACTGTAATATAGTCAATTCTCGTCGGGTGCGCGACCAGCGCTCCCGATGGGAGTAGCCCCTGAGGCTATGTTCAACTATTTATAGTTGGGCACAGGCTCAATTTGCCTTGTTTTTTGTCGTAGTCGAGCACGTCGCGAGTGCACTCCCGATTGGATTGTAGGATTCGAAGAGTCTGGCAGGGACTCACATTCGAATGTGTTTCTTGGTGCATCTTATAGTTTTGGATAATATGTTTCGTACCCGTTTTGCAGGGCGCTTTTGCGTGGGATGCTTGGCGTGGCAGGCCTGGTTCACTCGACAGTATCGGGACCAGTTAAGTGCTCTTGGGCACAAACTCTACCAGCCCCTACGTCAGACTTGAGTCCCCAGGCTCGAGTCCGGAAGCTAGACCATTCGACTCAGGCCATATTTGAGGTCTCACAGAGTCGAACTGAGCTTTTAAGGGTACCCGACGCGTCCGTCGGGATTTTCGTCATGCCTGTTGGCGTGGCACAGTTGTCAGGTACCTCAGCTGTTGCTGTTGGCCCGGGCACTACACGACAAATCGGTGGGTCTTACCTTTGCACGGTAAATGCATCATCCGAGGGTCAATTGTATCTGATTCATCTCGGGTATTTTCTTTGTTTGCTCAGGTTAGACTGGAGTCGATAACCTTTCGAGTGCCTTTTAGTCTTTCAGTTATCGGGTACCACTAAGCCGATATGGTTGTAAGGCCTGTACAGCGTAGCCCCCGAGTATCGGGTGCCGCTGACCCGATGTAGTATCAGGTGCCGTTGGCCCGATGTAGTATCAGGTGCCGCTGAGGGTCTTGACGCGGCGGACGGAGTAAACGCGGCGGAGTAGATGCGAGGGACTCGACGCGGCGGACCGGAGTCGGCGCGGCGGAGTAGATGCACGGGACTCGACGCGGCGGACCGGAGTCGACGTGGCGGAGTAGATGCGAGGGACTCGAGGCGGCGGACCGGAGTCGACGCGACGGAGTAAATGCAAGGGACTCGACGCGGCGGACCGGAGTCGACACGGCAGATTAAATGCGAGGGACTCAACGCGGCGGCTGCAACGCTCAGACCCCAGGTCCATCTTATCGAGTCGTCGAGGCGGAGTCATTTGTTGTTGTTGATGTCGAAACCTCAGCCCCCGAGGGTATGTGGTGCCCTTCTAGGGAGCAGGCTCTTTGCAGAGTGGATGTAGCGAACTCGATCGGAGGGGGGAAACGCCGCCGGAATCACCTCCGGAGGTCTTCTCCATCCCCCTCCAGAGTCTCCATCAACACCACCGTCAAGACCAGCACCATCTCCATCACCATCTTCGTGATCCACTTCATCCCCCTCATAGTTTGAGATTGTTTGATCCCTAGCTATTGTGTAAGTGCTATTCTACATGTTTGCGAATTGCTACTTGTCATTGTTTTGTGGGGAGATCATAGTTTCAGATTGTGTTGTATCACTTGTACCACTGAATCATATCATGTCTTGGCGTTGTGAGTAGTTCTGTCATGTTCCTGGGGGTATAGGATGAATTAGCAATGATTTTTATATGACATGTGTTGGTATTTTGTCTAGTTTTTATCTTTTATGTGATTCTATGATGGTGTTGTGCGAACGTCGACTGCACATCACTTCACCTATATGGGCTCATAGGAGAGCACCGTAATGTAATGGAGTGAGGAAGACTTGGGAGGACACGTAAACCTGAGACCAAATCATGAAGTTACTTTATGGGGTATTAGTATCGGGGACCTTAAAGATTAATGCTATGGTGGGACTTTATGTCTTAATAACTCTTGTGTAGTCATTTACTTGGCCACATGATCCATCATAAGAGGTTTAGTTTATTTTTAGCTATTCCTAATTATGGCTCCGTCCAAAGAAGATTAAAACTTGACAAAATGTCTACCTTGTTGTTCTAGAAATATTTATGCCATGAAGTCTAAGTAGCCCTTGGGAACCCTCTCCACCTATAAGAAACACACACTTGAGCTTGTCCTCTTGCTGCATAGAGGATTGGGCTTTCTCTCTTTGAGAGCTTTCACTTGTCATATTGCATTTTCAGCATTTTACTTTATTGCAAACTCTACACCAAAAACCCAAAAACACTTGCATCATTTAATCATTTTAGTTTGTCTAGTGCATAGATAATAAGGGAAGTGACACTCTTATTTGAGAGGATAAATAATTATACCTTCTACTACTCGTGGGATCGATACTATACTTACACATCGAAGACTTCAACGATCCCCTATACTTGTGGGTATCAAGACGTTTTCTGGCGCCGTTGCCGGGGAGTGCAGCGCTTAAGTTTTTATTCTTGTTTGCACTAGATTTTTATTTTCAGTTTTGCATGTACTCTAGTTTACTTTCAGTTTTGCATTTATCAAAAACCCAAAAAAATTAAAAAATGGAAAATTGTCATAAAAATGTCATGATAGCTGCTGAATTTAGAAAATCAAATGAAGGGGAAAGATTAGAAACCATCATGAGGTATCTAAATGAAATTGCTAGTAAGCTGCTTAATTGTCATAAGGAAGAAACTTGTTGCTCTGAACACTCTAGACACTTTGAATTCCAATGCCCTTCCAATAAAGATGAACCTGTTATTGCAACTTATCATACAGGGAATTATGCTCACTTAGGGATGAAAGAAGTAGAGCAATTTGTTAGTTTTATGGCAGCCTATGAATTAAACACCTTCATTGATGAACATGAAACCTGCCCTATAGCTTCTCAATATAAAGATTTGATTGTCATTATCCTTAATATCTGCAGAAATGAATTCGATGAAAATATTTATGTTATTGACACAACGAAGAGAGCTACCCAAGGAAGATCTAATGTTTTGCAGGAAGAGGATGATGAAAACATAAGCTTGGAAGAGGAAGTATGTGAAGAAGATGACAAAAGCCTAAGCTTGGGGTGCCCATGCAGCCCCAAGAGGAGGACAATGAAGAGCAAGAAGATGTTGAAAATGATGAACAACTAGAGAATGAAGAGAAGAAACATCCACCTTCACCACCTATGGATGAGGGTAACACTCAAAATTTGGTTGATGATAAACTTTGCTTTTTTGATTCTGATGATGAGGAAGAATATGAACCTATGCCTAATGAGAACATTATTGATACTGATTTTAAAAATGATGAAGAATATGGTTTAGACATGCTATATGATAATGCTTTAGATGATGGTCCTATGCTTATTGATAATCCTCCATGTTTAGTTGTTACTACCTTATGTGAGGATAAAAATGATATACTTGCTGCTTGTGATAATACTCTCACTCATGAGAGTCCTACTTTATTTCTGAACTCTCCTATTCACACCATGGAAGAGAAATTTGCTTATGTTGAGAAATACTTATGTGGTTCGCAATTATCTTTAGTTCCAAATATTTGTTGCAACCATTATATTAAACTTTATATTGATCTTAATAATTATTTTGAAAGAGGGAAGCATGCTAATGAATTACAAAATAAATTTAATGATCCTCTTTATGTGCCTATATTATCTAAGTTGAATGATTCTTGTGATTCTATGGTTTGAATTTATTTCTTCTACTTGCAACTATTATAAAAGAGGAGGTACTAAGAACCCTCTTTATGATTCTAATAAATATATCTGCAAGTTACTATTGTTAATATGCATTGTGAAATTTCAATTTATTGTGATTCTTTCATATATAAAATGCCAATGCATAGGAAAAGAGTTAGACTTAAAAGTTAATGGTTTAATGTTTTGTGGTGTGTTCCTTATGCTTTAACTTCCAATTCTGTTTGGGCACACCTTTATATCTTGAGAACTTGCAAAATAACTTTACCTACTGTTTACTAACAATTAGTTTAAGATTTTCATTTTATATAAAATTTGGGAAAGTAAATAAGAAGGATGAGTAATGGAGATGTTGGGGTCGACCTTGAACATGTGTTGTTCATGCCAATAGAACCATTGCAAAGTCTCTATCATTAAAACTTCTCCCAAAGATAAAACTAAATAAATAGAGTCAAGGTGTTTGTTTACTACTGTAACCACACCTTTGTATCTTATTTTCCATCTTAATGTCAAGCGTAATCTCTTTTGAAAGATAAGATTGAACAATAGTGATTTGCTGTCCAGAAAACAGATTCCTAAGCTTCACTGCGAAAAATGTTAAAAATCACAGAAGAGGAATTTTGACCTGATATTTTATGACAGCATTATTAAGATATTAATACACATTTAATTAGTTCAAAGTTTTCTATTTGAGCAACGTAAGTGCCTCTTAAAATTCACTCTTTATGGGATGTCCAGTTTTTTTGACAGATTCTGTCTTTATTTTGCATTACTCTCATTACTAGTGTTTTGTGTGGTTCTATTAATCAAAGAGCAATACACAACCATAGTAATAGTAGATAATGTTTAGAATCAACTCATGATATGTCTTTTCTATACCTATGGAGACTTAATTTATGGAGACACTAACCCCTCTAATCAAGTTTTATGATGAGTTATGTGTGAAGAGAACTTTCAAGTGGAAGAGTTGACGGTGATAAACAAAGATCAAGAGGGACAAACACTCAATATTGGGGAAGTTACCCCTAGGCTCACCCTACATACAAGAATTTAAGCTTGGGGATGCCAAGCCACCTCGCTCCAACCATCTTGATACCAAGTAAGTAAGCCTAGCTATATGGCTATAAAGAAAGCGCTTTACGGGAGGCAACCCGGTTGTTTTTACTTTTGATTTTCTTTGTATCCTCTTGCTGTAACAAGAGAATGTTTTATTAGCTTAGTTTCTGGAATTTTTAATAAAGTGCCAAGTTTTACCCATTTTGGTTTGACAAAGTTGCTATTTCTATTCGGAGATTTTATTCCTGCACGAAGTTTGTGCACAGTTTGATTTTTCGTTTTTATTCTCTAACTCAGAATGCGCTGAGATTTTAACAGTAACTTAACCTTTTCATCCTCTGTATGCCTGCATTTTTTAAGAATTTTTCGATGAGATTAAGTCAGGTATAAAAATACCTTTCTCTGCTGTTAGTTTTCTGGACAGATTCTGTCCAATATTGTTTGATGCATGTTTTTGAACTTTTAACTTGAATATTTTTTATCCAATTGAGTTTATTGAATAGGCATACAACATTATACACTTCTGGACATTCACATGAATTTTTGTCTAAGGATTTTATGCAGCAAAGAAACCTATTTGTCTATCACTACTAATATCACCCCATAGAAAAGAAATGGGAGAAACAGTGTTTTGAAGTTTTTTCACAGGGATTGGAGGAGATGCACCATGAGTTATCCAAGGATGGTGAAAACCATAAGCTTGGGGATGTGGAGAACATCCCCACTGAACCAACATACTCTCGGTTTGCACACGTCTAACTTATGTTTTTCATTTGAAACACTTTATCGCATAAACTTGGAGCGTCCTTTTGTTTGTTTTTGCTTTGATTTTTATTTTGTGAGACCACCACACAATCATTTATATATGAGAAAGCTACTGGAAATATGGGTTGGAATATCTTGCATGCTTTTATTGTATTGGGAGAAGGGATGTCTAAGTTGATTTTTAATGACACATATAGTTGCATGATTCATGAGCTTCTTTATGAGTAATAATTTGCAAATGCTTTATCATGAGCTATCTTTTATTCATGTTTTGATGCTTTATGTTATTTCACCTTGTTTGACATGAATTAGTTAGTTCTATGGACACTCATGCATGCATCTAGATGGTCATCTTTCTCCCTTTTGCTAGCCCAAAAATTCCACCAAGTAAAAACTTGTTTTCAACACCTTCAACCCAAGTTTTTCCAGTGAGTCCACCATATCTACCTATTAGCTTTATGCTATTCCGAGTATGTTTATCATGTTATTTGTGTTATCTATACCTCCAAATGAAAATGATTATGTTATTATTGTAATGGGAAAAGTTGGTTAAAAAGCTCTCGCGAACTTGATGCACACTTTTATTGCATTTAATAATCATGAACCATTGTGATTAATATTATGATGATAGTGGCTTGATAAATGTTTAAGGTTGGGAGTTAGCCCATATGTGCTGTCACATGCAAAGCTTTCAACATGTTCCATCATTTATTTAGTTGACATCATGTACTTTTGTTTATGGATGCCTATCATGGTGAAATAATGTAGAAATAGAGTAAGTTTAAATGAGTTTGTATAAATGGTTAGAAAGAAACCTGGGCCGCTAATCTAATCCATGCATCATTCATGGTGGAAATTTACTTACATGCTATTTTGAACTTTCTGTGATACACCCTACAATAAAAAGCTATATCAAGTGGTAAATAAAAAGGGTGTTGAGGTTGTTCATTATGTTTGTTTGTCTTGTTGTTTTGATGTGGGCTTGATCCATATCATGGGACAAGAGGTACCCCAGTTGAGGCTCTTGATAATACCATTTTTACTTACAATGATAGATAATTTAAATTTGCTTTGTTTCCCAAGTTGAGTAATCATGGTGTAGGTACTTGTATTCAAGGGGCATGAGACATCTAACCTTTGCTTTATCAAGGCCACTACTCATATTTGCTTTCACATTAAACTTTAATCATTCAAGATGCTATGTTAGGGGAATGAGAGCTGGACACCAAGTATTACCATTGCAATCAATAACTTAGGTAGAATAGTTTGGAGGATAGATGAAACTTATGCATGTTTTACCTCTACTCATGTATATATCTTTTCCAAAGTGTCCACCTTTTACATTCAGATTTTCATCTTCACTCTATGACCAATGTAGGATGTTCTTACTTATCATATTGCATACATGTGATCCATATTACTATCTTGTATGTTACACTTTGTGAACTATCATTGAACATCCTTGCATTGAATACTTGATATCACTTTATAAACTGTTTGCATATTGCTACTTCTTTGAATAATGAATCATTTGACTTTATGTAGTAGTAGCAATCATCTTTTAAATCCATGTTGTTATTATATTGCAAAGTTCATGTTAGTTTTATCACTTCCATACTCGAGGACGAGCATGAGTTAAGCTTGGGGATGTTGATGCATGTAAAATGCATACATGAACTTTGCACTATAATACTTGTATTCCATTCATATTTGCATCATATAAGGGGTATATTACTGTTATTTAATGATTTTTGATAATTAATAATGATTTCCCCTATTTATGGAATTAATCCTGCGTAGGCAGAAAAACCCTATTTCTTTCCTTATTTATTTTAGGGCCTTAACGACGTCATAATGAGCTGCAAATTTACGGGGATCATTTTTTTGGAAGGAGGAAGACCTCGGAGCGAAGGAAGCAAACAAACGGAGGCCGGAGGGCCAAAAGAGGGTGCCCCACGCGGCCCCTGTACCTGGCCGCGTGGGCCCACCTCTTTTGGGCCTCGTGGCTCCGTTTGCGTCGATCCTTCATCCCGAAGCTTCCTCGTGACCTAAAAACGCCTATATAAAGAGCCCCCCGACGTTCTTCGGAAGGAGGTGGCGGAGAAACACAAAAACAGAAACAGAGAGACAGAAGGCTGCCGCCGGAGAAGATCGGAGGGGGGAAACGCCGCCGGAATCACCTCCGGAGGTCTTCTCCATCCCCCTCCGGAGTCTCCATCAACACCACCGTCAAGACCAGCACCATCTCCATCACCATCTCCATCACCATCTTCGTGATCCACTTCATCCCCCTCATAGTTTGAGATTGTTTGATCCCTAGCTATTGTCTAAGTGCTATTCTACATGTTTGTGAATTGCTACTTGTCATTGTTTTGTGGGGAGATCATAGTTTCAGATTGTGTTGTATCACTTGTACCACTGAATCATATCATGTCTTGGCGTTGTGAGTAGTTCTGTCATGTTCCTGGGGGTATAGGATGAATTGGCAATGATTTTTATATGACATGTGTTGGTATTTTGTCTAGTTTTTATCTTTTATGTGATTCTATGATGGTGTTGTGCGAACGTCGACTGCACATCACTTCACCTATATGGGCTCATAGGAGAGCACCGTAATGTAATGGAGTGAGGAAGACTTGGGAGGACACGTAAACATGAGACCAAATCATGAAGATATTTTATGGGATATTAGTATCGGGGACCTTAAAGATTAATGCTATGGTGGGACTTTATGTCTTAATAACTCTTGTGTAGTCATTTACTTGGCCACATGATCCATCATAAGAGGTTTAGTTTATTTTTAGCTATTCCTAATTATGGCTCCATCCAAAGAAGATTAAAACTTGACAAAATGTCTACCTTGTTGTTCTAGAAATATTTATGCCATGAAGCTAAGTAGCCCTTGGGAACCCTCTCCACCTATAAGAAACACACACATGAGCTTGTCCTCTTGATGCATAGAGGATTGGGTTTTCTCTCTTTGAGAGCTTTCACTTGTCATATTGCATTTTCAGCATTTTACTTTATTGCAAACTCTACACCAAAAACCCAAAAACACTTGCATCATTTAATCATTTTAGTTTGTCTAGTGCATAGATAATAAGGGAAGTGACACTCTTATTTGAGAGGATAAATACTTATACCTTCTACTCCTCGTGGGATCGATACTATACTTACACATCGAAGACTTCAACGATCCCCTATACTTGTGGGTATCAGCGGCCAAAACAGATTGTATATGTATGGCTAAGTAACCTTATTGATTAAAGAAATTAAATACGAAAACAACTTAGCTGTTGATGACGTGTAGGTTGTATAGCGATTAGGCCGGAACGGCGTGTTGTTGATGTCCACGGTGGAGTCGGTGTAGCAGAAGGGGATGTCGAGTCCGCCTGACCCGACAACCAGCCTGTCGATTGCCTCTGTTGGACAAGGTGTCGCTGTTTCTGATGAAGTTGATCACGACGAAGCCGAGGATCCGGCTACGCGCAATCTATCCATTGATGATGAATTGCTGGCTTGAGTATACGTGATATCCGATCAACGCATCCATCGCTGCTCACATTTGTTTTCTTGTCTTCTTTTCTTCTTTGATCAATTGGCCAGAGGGGTACGTGACCAACTAAGCTAGTGCGTGATCATTAATTGGATCGAGCTAGCTAGCTCTTGCCGGAACAATCGAGATCTCTCGACGAGAACGGAACGAGCGAGCCGCCAACTTGGTGACGGGTTTGATCTGTAGACTTGATCAGCTGTACGAGCGGACGACGTGGTGCGCCTCCGCCAACGTCCTGAGATCCGATCTAGTTGTCGTGTATTGCGCAAAGTAGATGATCCAAATAAATGCGATTTGCGCCCTAAGAGACAATGATGATGTCGAGTCCCCGGGCGCCGTTCTGCTACGATGATGGATGTCGCCGTTGTTGGTGAAGACTGGAGCCGCCAACACCATGATTCCAGCGCGCGTTCTCCCCACGGTCGGCGCCAATTGACATGGGGTTACCAAATAACTAGTGGTGTCTCTCCAAAAGATATGCATGATGGGTAAACAAATTACAGCAAGTGATACCCACAAGTATAGGGGATCGTTGAAATCTTCGATGTGTAAGCATTAGTATCGATCCCACGAGGAGTAGAAGGTATAAGTATTTATCCTCGCAAATAAGAGTGTCACTTCTCTTATTATCTATGCACTAGACAAACTAAAATGATTAAATGATGCAAGTGTTTTTGGTTTTTTTGGTGTAGAGTTTGCAATAAAGTAAAAAGCTAAAAATAAAATATGACAAGTGAAAGCTCTCAAAGAGAGAAAGCCCAATCCTCTATGCAGCAAGAGGACAAGCTTGAGTGGTGTGTTTTTTATAGGTGGAAAACGTTCCCAAGGGCTACATGGATTTCATGGCATAAATATTTCTAGAACAACAAGGTAAACATTTTGTCAAGTTTTAATCTTCTATGGACAGAGCCATAATTAGGTGTAGTTAAATAAACTAAACCCCTTATGATGGATCATGTGGCCAAGTAAATGACTGCACAAGAATTATTAAGACATAAAGTCCCACCATAGCATTACACTCTAAGGTCCTCGATATAAATCCCCTCCTAATGTAACTTCATGTATTAGACCAAGGTTTACGTGTCGTCCTAGGTCCTACCCATTCCATCACACTAGTGTGATAGCACCTTCATGCATTACTCAATATATGGTGCACTTCATACATTGTATATCAAGACAATCATAAAAGATAAAAACTTGACCAAATACTCAACACAAGTTAAGTGAAAATTATTGCCAATCCATCCTATGCCCCCAGGAACATGAGAGAACTACTCATGACGCGAAGACATGATATGATTCAATGGTATAAGTGATACAACACAATCTGAAAATATAATCTCCCCACAAAACAATGACAAGTAGCAATTCACAAGCATGTAGAATAGTACTTAGACAATAGCTAGGGTTCGAACTATCTCAAACTATGAGGGGGTGAAGTGGATCACGAAGATGGTGATGGAGATGGTGCTGGTCTTGACGGTGGTGTTGATGGAGACTCCGGAGGGGGATGGAGGAGCCTTCCGGAGGTGATTCCGGCGGCGGTTCCCCCCTCCGATCTTCTCCGGCGGCAGCCTTGTGTCTCTTGTTTCTTGGTTTTGTGTTTCTCCGCCGCCTCCTCGCGAAAGCCGTCGGGGGACTATTTTTATAGTCGGTTTTAGGTCAAAACGAAGCCACAGAGACGAAAACGGACGACATCGGAGCCACGAGGCCCAAGATGGGGGGTCCCATGCGGCCAGGTGGGCCCACCTCTTTTGGCCCTCGGGTCTCCATTTGTTTGCTTCCTTCGCTCCTACGCTTCGTTCCTTCCAAAAAAATGTTCCCCGCAAAATATTAGGTCATTTGGACGTCGTTTGGGTCCCTGAAACATCAAAATATAGAAAATAGGGTTTTCTGCCAGTGCAGGGTTAATTCCAGAAAAATAGGAAAATTGTGAAATCTTCCAAAATCCTTATAAAACAATGATATAACCCTTATATGATGCAAATATGATTGAAATATGAGTATTATAATGCAAAGTTCATGTATGCATTTTACATGCATCAGCATCCCCAAGCTTAGCCTATACTCGTCCTCGAGTATGAAGGTGATAAAACCAACATGGACTTTGCATTTTAATACTATCAATGGATATCAAAGATGATTACTATTGCTACATAAAGTTAAATGATTTATTCTTCAAAGGAGTAGCAATATGCAAGAGAGATTATGAAGTGATATTAAATATTCAATGTAAGGATGTTCAATGATAATTCACAAAGTGCAACATAGAAGAAAGTACTATGAACCAAATGTATGCATAATGAAAAGTAAAACATCCTATGATGGTCATAGAGTACTCTTGTAAATCTGAATATAAAAGGTGGACACTTTGGAAAGATATATAAATGAGTAGAGGTAAAACATGAATAAGTTTCATCTAACTTCCAAATGCTTCTACTTAAGTTAATGTTTGCAATGTGGTATTCATTGGTGTCAAGCTCTCATTACCCCTATCATAACATCTTGAATGGTTAAAGTTTAAAGTGAAAGCAAATATGAGTAGTGTGTGACAAAGTATGGGTTGAAAGCTTCATGCCCCGTGAATACGAGTACCTACACCATGGTGTTACTCAATTTGGGCTACCAAGCAAGTTCAAGTTAAAGTCATTGTAAAAATAGCGTCATCAAGAGGGTCAACTGGGGTACCTCTTGTCCCAGGACATGGAACAAGCCCATGTCAAAATGACAAGACAAACAAACATAATGAACAATCTTAACACCCTTTTTATTTACTATTGATATAGCCTTTTATTATGAGGTGCATCACTGAAGGTTCACAATAGCATGTAAGTAAATTTCCAACATGAATGATGCATGGCTTAGATTAGCGGCCCAGGTGTCTCTCTAGCCATTTGTACAAACTACTTAAACTTACTTAGTTTCCACATTTATTTGGCACTATGATAGGCATCCATAAACAAAAGTACATGATATCAACTAAATATAATTAAGAACATGTTGAAGCTTGCCATGTGACAGCACATATGGGCTAACCCCCAACCAAGACTCTTGTCAAGCTCACAGCTTCATAATTTTAATCACAATGGTTCATGTTTATTAAGTGCAATAAAAGTAAAGTGTGCATCAAGTTCGTGAGAGCTTTTTAACCAACTTTTCCCATGACAATCAATAACATAAGCATTTTAATTCAGAGGTATAGATAATACAAAATAACATGATAAAACAATATAGTTCACCGTTTCATTTAATATGGGCATTACGTCAAAATACATAGATCGTTATCCAACTTCGTCTATGACTAATAATCCACACCTGAGATCGCTATCATGCATGTCTTCTAGAAATATTAATTTGCCAGCAACAAATTATCACAATAATCAAAGTGCATAATGTAAGCAATGTAAATAATACAAGGAAATAACACCGCCATTTTACCCCTAGTAGAAACAGCACAATCTTGACTTTGAGCCTTTCTGTCAGTCGCACTCTCGTCAAGAAGGCATGAACCCACTATCTAGTATAAATACTCCCTCATACAACACAAGCAATTACTTGGCCAAAGCATCCACTAGCATCGGAGAGCATGCATGATATTGTTTATCATGTGAACTTAACACATAGAGATGAACAAAAGTAATGATTTCCACAATTCATCGGATCCAAGCAAACACATCATGTAGTAGTTACATATAAGATGATCTCGATAATGTAGTGCAGCTCACAAGATCTAAACAATGGAGTACGAGGAGAAGAGACAACCATCTAGCTACTGCCATGGACCCGTAGTCCCGTGGTGGACTACTCACGCATCACTTCGGAGGCAAGCATGGTGGTGTAGATGCCTCCGGTGACGATCTCCCCCTCCGGCGGGGTGTCGGGAAGAGCTTCAGAACGCTCCCGATCTAGGGTTGACGATGACGGCAGCCTCGGATGTTTTCTGGAGAATATGATCGGGTGTCCTCTGTTTTTAGTCCAGGAGGGAATTTATAGGCGAAAAGGGCGATGCGAGGGGGCAGCCGAGGTGGCCAGGTGGGCCCCGGGCGCGGCCCAGGCTTGGCCGCGCCTAGAGGTCACCTGGGGGCTGTGTGGCCCCCCTGCAGGCCCCCTTCTGGCTCATCTGCTGTTTCTTCATAAAAATAATTCACGTAAATTTTTAGGCGATTCCGAGAAACTTCCCCGAACAGCTTTTCTGAAATAAAAAGATAGCAGAAAACAAGAACTGGCACTGGGCATCATGTTAATAGGTTAGTTCCATGAAATATGCCAAAATGATATAAAAACAGGTGGCAATGATATATAATCAAGCATGGAACATCAAAAATTATAGATACATCAGAGACGTATCAGGTCTCTGAAATATTCCAGATTTGGCACCGGACAGTTTAAAAACTATGTAACGGGAAGATTTCATCTTGCCTTATAAACGTATTCTTCCCCAACGGTTTTGTTAGCCTTTTGACCTTTTCTCTCCTCCATTGTTGTTCTTGAGAAAAGCTTGCTCCTTCCTCAAATCCCTCTAATGTTTTTACATCCTTTTGTGGAAAAAGAGAGAGGAGATTTAGATCTATATACTTCCACCAATCAATCTCTCATATAATGAGGGGAACCTTTTTAATCTTGATCTTGGAGTCATTGGTTGACCGCCTCCATTGTTCTTCCTCTTATATTCCTCCCTAGTATTTATTGCTTTGGTGAAATTTGAGAGAGAAGGATTTGAACAACTTTTGTGTTCTTGCTTTACATTTGTTGCATAGTTTTGAGCTCTCTATGTTGATTTCACGAGCTTGTTACTCTTGGAGGGTGTTCCTCCTAGACGGTTTGGTGGTTGTGATCATGGTGACCTCTTCGTGGAAGATTTTGAAGAGGCCCGGGTCTTCTCCCTCGTTGGTAATGTGAAGTGGTTGTGGAGCTTGTCATCTCCAAAGTGGTGGCAAAGCTATGCATAAGAAAAAGGGCTTTACTTCTTGTAGGGACATGGAGAAAAAGTTGAGCTTTCGTAGCGCTCGGGGTGTCCTTTGTGGCAACCCGCACCTCTCCAATGGTGACTACCTTTCTTCATGGAAGGGAACATCGGGATACATCTTCATATCCAAGTGCCTCGGTTATCTCTATGCCCGAGGTTACTTTTTCGTGATAGCCTTTATGCTTGAAGTTATATTTATCTTGTCTATCACTTGTGATATATATATCGTGCTCATTTTGTTTGCTTTAAGTTGTTGGCGCACTTAGTTCAACCTACCATATTTAGAATTTGTGATTGAAAATTAAACGAGTAGTTTATTTTCGCAATTTTTCAAGCCAAATCTGTAATAGTGTCGTGGTGGTGTCACGGCAGATGCCATAGGATGGCTTGCAGTGTGGGGCCGATGGACGCTGGAGGCACCCGGGGAGGGCTTGCGCACACGAACACGCACACAAAGAACTTAACACACACGATTTTACCCAGGTTCGGGGCTCTCGTGAGGAGATAACACCCCTACTCCTGCCTATCCGATCTGTATATATGATCTACTAGTGATTTACAATCTTGCTCCCTGAGCTGGACAGAAGAGTAGCACGATCTAGGCCTCCAACCGAGTCTCGGAAGCTCTCTCTAGCTCTCTACAGACTATGAAAGAAATGCTCAAATGCGTATGCTCGAGGCAAGTATGCGTGCATGCGTCCCCGTAAGAGGAGCCCCTGGTGCTCCTTATAAAGGGAAGCCCAGGGCACAAGTTAGGGCTGACATCAGTGCTGACGTAGCCCGGACTGTAGCCACGCCCGGTCCTCTGACCGCTTCCGTCACCGCGCCGTGGCACGTCCCATCTGTCTCCTCCAACGCACTGCTCCCTGGTACCGCTTCGGTCAGCGGCATGGAGGTCAATCACTCTGGTCAAGTGGCCTCGTCCCATCGTGCAAGTGGCTCTGCGTCCTGACCCGTGATTGTAGGGACAAGACCTGCGCCTTGACCATGGCCCGAGTAAGCCTCCTTATCCGGCACAGGCATGCCGAATTCCATGTAACTCGGTTTCGCCTTCCCTGCACACAAGAAGAACAAAGAACGATCCGACATATAACTCGCATGATCCGACATAACAATATGTCGGTTAATCATGACCCGGCCAGCTCCGAGTAAGCCGGTACAGTTATGTCGGTTTCAGTGATCCGGTCAACCCGAGTCAACACTTGTATCGGCATCTTGCCCCTATCCGGGGGTTGCCCCCCGACATTAGTCCCCGAAGCTGGCGCGGTCCTGCAGCCTCGGATGAAGGGCCACGGCAGGTTTACCCGAAAAACCAGCATCCTTAACTGATCTCCGACATAACATATGCCGGCGAAAATCATATGTCGGAAAGCACTTTGTATTCCTACTTGATATATCACCTTATGTCGGATCATTCCTAGGAACCTTAACTCCTCCGAGTCATCGGTTTGCTACGTGGCAGAGCATCTCTGCCCAACGCCTCGATTCTTACGCCCGGATGGACGTGCCACCTGTACGCACGCCACTTGCGTCATGCTAGTCGCCTCGGAGACTGTGCTCACGCCAGCAATCAAGTGCGGTTGGACCACACCGCCCGCGTCTCCTCGGGTCCTGCCCGATCGGATATGCCGCGTTATAACCGTTGGCTTCCTATGGCCTCTTGTGTGGCCGATCGTGCGGCGGTTAAGCCGCAGAAGAAATCGTGGTCGGAGATCGTGGGGCCATAACCCTCCGTCGGTTACTAGATCGTGCGCAGCAGATCCCGCACCCACGATCTCCTCCGCCGCCCATAAATAGTAGGGAGAGGATACGGTTCTCTCCTCCGCATTCACTTTCCATCTTTTCCTTGCCTCCTTGTTCTCCTCGCTCTCCGGCGCACTCAGAGCACAGAGCCCGTCGCCGCCGCACGGATTCACGCACGCCGACGAGCCGCCGCCGGACGACGCGCAGGACGCTGCGGTTGCATCTTTCGCCGCCGCCGCACCAGCACATCCCAGCGGTAAGTTTTTCTCTTTCTCTCTGTCCTTCTTCTTCCTCTGTTTCTTCGCCCTGTTCTTGTTCTTGTTCTTCACCGCGGCGACGCATCGCGCGCCGCCGGTGACCTCGCAGCCGCGGTTGCGGTGTGCCGCCGGCGGGTTAGCCACCACAGCATTTTCTTTTCTTCCTCTTCACTTCTCTTTCGGATCTAGCACTTGTTTGCATCTTCCCGCATTTTCTTCCCCTTTTTCTTTCCATTTTCACCACGGTACATCTTGCTCACCGCCGGTGAACCCTTTCTTTGCAGATCTCGGCAATCTTTCATCAAGATGTCGGACGACGCCGCCCTCGAGGTGATTGACTCGGTTGAGGAAACCACAGTGGAGGGCTCCACTCGGGCCTCCTGGGAAGGTTCCGATGTCGGAAGAGCCGAGATAGATTGGCTAATCCGGACGCGACGGATCCCGCCCGGAGTAGAGTGCCGAATGCCCGGCACCGAGACCACGCCGAGTCTCAAGGAGGGCGAACGAGTCGTCTTCGTCGCGCACTTCGAGCGGGGATTCGGATTACCCGCCAGCGTGTTCTTCCGAAACTTCCTCGACAGTTTCGGTCTCCAGCCTCACCACTTACCGGCCAACGCCATCACCACCTTATCCTCCTTCGTTTCCTTCACCGAGGGTTATCTCGGTCTCAAGGCCAGCGTCCGCGCGTGGTCCAAGTACTTCGGATTCCGGAAGCAGGTCATTCCGAATCCTGCTGACCCGGAAGCTCCCAAGATGATGACCCAGTGCGGGGCCGCCACCGTCACACCTCGGCGCAACTCAATTTTTCCCCGGATCAACGGCTTGGAGTCATGCCGGAAATGGCAGCGCTCCTTCTTCTACGTGAAGAACTCGACCGACGTCGACAAGATCAACTTGCCGGATTTCGTCATCGGCCCCCCCACAGCGCAACTCAACTGGGGGTACAATCCAACCGACAAAGAGGTCGAGGTCAACCAGATCCACGAAGTCGTGGGACAGCTCCGAGCAGAAGGATTAACTGCTGACGATCTGTTGGCGACATTCATTAGCCGCCGGGTCTCACCCCTCCAGCGCCGAGTCCACAAGATTTGCCACATGAGTGGCCCTCTTGACTCGACTCGGATAAGCACGGTCGAGCTGACCAAGGCCCAGATCCGGCAGCGGGTCAAGGCCATAGCTCGGACGAGGATGACGGAGGATTGGGAGTGGGGCAAAGAACCCCACAGCCGGAGCAACCTTCCGCCCCAGGTAAACGACTTGCACCGACGTAACTTTCCTACCGACATAAATTCTTAAGTCGGTTCCCTTTTTATACTTGGCCTTAATCTTTCTCTGTTTCCCTCGCACAGAGATTCGCGCGGCAAAAGAAGGAGGACGGACCGGATCCTGCTGCCAAATGGGGTCCAGACCGGGTCGAAGCTGACTCGGAGGACCCGGATAATGACGACAACATGCCGATCCCTGATGTCGGCACAGTTCCTGTCACCGGTAAGGCTCGCGTCCGAGATTGGTCAGATGATGATGATGACGACTGTCAAATTCTAGAGGTACATGATCCTCTCCCGATTGCATTCTCTTACCCGGTGCCCTCGCCCCCAGCTGACGCGGACGACCAGGTGCTCGATGTGGAGCCCCTCGCCACGGGACCCAAGGGCGCAGTTCGGAAACGCCCAGCAGCTGCGTCCGCCGGTGCCGGAACATCCGGCGCCCCCGCGAAGAAGAAGCAGCGAGTAAAGACTGCGGCGAAGCGCCGCGAGCGCCCAGTCACTAAGGGGTAAGACTCCTTTTTGCCGGCATAACCTTTATATGCTTGCCCACAGTTTCCTCCTTCTGACGATACACTTTACTTCTTTGCCTTGCAGCTCCGCTCCTCTGGAGATTCCAACCGAGCCCACTGACTCGGATCCTGTCAGGACTCCGACTCCGCCTCGGCCGGACGACACGAGGCTGCCGAGTCCGCCACGGACCAGCCCGATAGTGCCTCCAACAGTTCCGGGATCCGGGACCGGAGAGGCCGAGTCGGTAACGACCGACATATCCAAGAATCTCGGGGCCAGCACGTCGGCCCCCGAAACAGAGAAGACTGCGGCTCCAGAAGATTCGGCCCATCCGAGTCAGCCGCAGCAAGAACCGCCACAATCGCAACAGCCACAGCAACAGCAACAGCAACAGCAACAGCCACAGCAGCAAGAGACACCGCAGCCGCGACCGCAGCCACAGCCCGCTCCGACACAACCGCCACGGCCATCTCCTCCGAAGCAGCAGCAGCATCAGAAACAGAAGGCACCCGCGCCCACTACGGCCGGGAAAATTCCGCCGAAGAAAACTATACCCGGCACGGCCGGAACAGCAGCAGACAGAGCTGCACCCACCGCGGCCGGGAAAGCACCGGATAAAACTGCAACCACCGCAGCCGGGAAAGCTCCGGAGAAAACCATCGCTGCCAAGGACCTGCCGCCTAACCCGGAGCGCCGAATAGTTCTCCAAGAACCGTCCGGATCGGCCACAGCGATGACCAGCGCCCAGACCTCCACAGCTAGCTGGGGGTTTGGGCCCTTGAAAACATTGAGCGGGCAAAGTCTAGGCTCCCTCGAGCATTATCATTCGGACTGGAACGCCGCCGACCTGAGCGAGGTGAGCTCGAGGTCACCAGCAGGCCAAATCGTCTCGGAGCATCCGGCGGGGCCGAGTCTGTTGGCCCAAAAGATAGCCGCGGCCAAAACTGCCATTCTTGCAGTTGACCAAACAGCAGCGGTAAGTTGCGCCGAGTAAACATGATTCGGTTTATTTCTTTAGTGTAGATATTATCCATCCCCAGTCCCCGAGATTCGGGTCGAGTGATTGAGCTTGGCCGAGTAAAGCTGACTCGGTTAAGTGAGGGTAACTCGGCCTGAATCTTCATCAATAATTCTAACATCTCTTCTTTTCAGATTTGCATGAACAAACGCACTCAACTACACCGCAAGCTGCTGCTGGAACATAAAACGCTCTCCAACAAATACAAGCTGCTCCGGGCCAAGCTGGACCAAGTAGCTGACTCGGCACTCAAGG
Organism: Puccinellia tenuiflora; assembly: GCA_012064385.1. Taxonomy (NCBI): domain Eukaryota; kingdom Viridiplantae; phylum Streptophyta; class Magnoliopsida; order Poales; family Poaceae; genus Puccinellia; species Puccinellia tenuiflora. Next base: position 489,190 of record QRDG01002282.1, read on the forward strand.
CCGAAGGATTGGAGAAACGGATCTCGGAAATCGAGTGTAAGCCACACTTTGCCCTTTCAATTTGCACTTGCATCAATTTGCTCATTCTGACACTTGCTACCTCGGCACAGCCGCACATAAGGAGCGCGAGCTTGCTCACCAGGCCGAGCTAAAGAAAGATCAGGAGGAGATATCCCGGCTGAAGGCCGAGCTGGAGCTAACTCGGAGTCGGGCTGCCGAGTCGGAGAAGACCGCCGCCGCAGAGAAGCAGCTCCGAGAAGAGGAGACTCGGAAGCTCAAGGAATCTCTCGAAGAATCCAAATCAGAGGCGACCTCGGCCGCGAGCGAGCTCCGAGACCTGAAAACCAAGATCGCACAGTGGCTGGTGGACATCTCCAAGATCAACTCCGAGATGGACAGTAAGCTCTCTTCCCTTCTGCCTTTATTCCTTCTTTCATCTTTCTTCGTCTGTAACTTATTTCGGCGCTAGCCATTCCCTACTCAGAACGCTTCCCACACACCAAGGCCGCCGCGGACAAGAGCGCGAACGAGCACCGGTTCGAGAAGATCCGAGGTGGCCCTATCTCGGCCGAGTGGGATATGGATGCCCACTTGGTGGCTCTGAAGGCTCGCTTGGTGCCGATGAGATTAATCGGGATGAACCTCCTCACTGCTGCCATCCGAGCATACAACGTTCTCTGGCCCGGGTGCGAGGCCCCTCTGGTTGTTGATGAGTTAGCCACATGCCTGCTGGCCTCCGAGGACAGGCTTGATGACTGGCGATCGTCCGCCGCCCGAGTCGGAGCGGATGAAGCGCTGATGTACGTGCTGTCCTGGTACGAGGGGCTCGATCTCGACAAGCTCAAGACTCTGCGCGACGGGTCAAAGTGGCTCACTGATCCGGATCACATCCGGCGTCGCCAAGAATTTGCCCATGCTCTCATCCAGTACGCCCCGGTGCACTCCTTTGTCGCTGGCGACCGGGTTCCCCAATCCGAGGAGATCCCGGTTGAAGGAGACGAAGGAGAAGACGAAGACGAGGCCGTCGACGAAGAAATCGAAGCAGACACTCCACCCGAGTCAGCCACCGGCACTGCTACCGGGTCCACCGCCGAGGAAACCGCAACCGAGACTCCAGCCTCTCCTTCTGCCCGAAAGGCCTCGGACGCTGCTGCTTAAACTTTTAAGAAAAAACTCAATTCGTTAAATCCCCGGAATGCCGGGTGCAGATGTAATATATACCTTGCACTTTTTATGGTTGGTACTTGACTTTTTTACTTTGCAAGTTTTAACAAGTTTAGCCGTATGCCGGATCACATTGAACCGAGTCCCCGAGTTCAATTTCTTGTTTACTATACTTCTGCCATCTCTGCTCTTGCCTACCATTCTTGGTGTCAGGCAGTCGAGTCACAAAACGACCGTTGTACAGCATACAGTACTTAGAAACTTGGGAAAATAGCCAAGGCCATCCGACATAAGGTTATTAAAAGGAAACCGAATCGCTCCTGGACCGAGTCCCCGAGTCGGTTTTCTTGTTTACTGCACCGAGTAACCTTTGCTCTTGCCTACCTTTTTCGGTGTCAGGCAGTCGAGTCACAAGATCACCAGCACAGCATACAATACTTACAGACATGGTGACACAGCTTTTAGAGCCACCCGACACAAGCACATTACTTAGAAAAAAGGAAACCGAATCGCTCCTGGACGGAGTCCCCGAGTCGGTTTTCTTGTGTACTGCACCTGATAACCTTTGCTCTTGCCTACCTTTTTCGGTGTCAGGCAGTCGAGTCACAAGATCACGAGGACACAGCACACAATACTTACGGACAAGGTTATACGGTTTTTAGAGCCATCCGACACAAGGAATTAAATACAAGGATAAAACACAGATTTGTTCAACAAGGCAGTCCCCGAGTCACTTCTCGGGGTGCCGACATTTCATTTCTTAGTTTCGAGATACATACAGTGGGTCCTTAAGAGTAGAAAGGGCGGAGGAGAGCTACATTCCAAGGGCGTTTGGTCTCCTCTCCGGATCGGTCCATCCTGTTCTTCACCTGTTTCTGAGCATCTATAAGATAGTAGGCATCATTGCTCAAAGCTTTGCTTACGATAAATGGTCCCTCCCACGGAGGTGATAGCTTGTGCATCCCGGCGGTGCGCTGCACAAGCCTAAGCACGAGGTCTCCTTCTCGGAACTTGCGAGGATTCACCTTCCGACTGTGGTAACGTCGGAGATTTTGCTGATATATTGCTGACTTGGACAACGCCAACTCTCGTGCTTCTTCGAGCAAGTCGACATCGTTTTCTCGGGCTTCTCTTGCCTCTGACTCGGTATATAAAGCAACTCTCGGCGAGTCATGCTCTATGTCGGTTGGCAGAACTGCCTCTGCTCCGTAGACCAGGAAGAATGGCGTATAGCCGGTCGAGCGATTCGGTGTAGTCCGCAGACTCCACAGTACTGCCGGGATCTCGTCCAGCCAACACCCCGGAGCACGCAACAGTGGCTCAATTAGCCGGGGTTTTATACCGGATAAGACCAGAGCGTTTGATCTTTCCTCAATTAGCCAATCTATCTCGGCTCTTCCGACATCGGAACCTTCCCAGGAGGCCCGAGTGGAGCCCTCCACTGTGGTTTCCTCAACCGAGTCAATCACCTCGAGGGCGGCGTCGTCCGACATCTTGATGAAAGATTGCCGAGATCTGCAAAGAAAGGGTTCACCGGCGGTGAGCAAGATGTACCGTGGTGAAAATGGAAAGAAAAAGGGGAAGAAAATGCGGGAAGATGCAAACAAGTGCTAGATCTGAAGGAGAAGTGAAGAGGAAGAAAAGAAAATGCTGTGGTGGCTAACCCGCCGGCGGCACACCGCAACCGCGGCTGCGAGGTCACCGGCGGCGCGCGATGCGTCGCCGCGGTGAAGAACAAGAACAAGAACAGGGCGAAGAAACAGAGGAAGAAGAAGGACAGAGAGAAAGAGAAAAACTTACCGCTGGGATGTGCTGGTGCGGCGGCGGCGAAAGATGCAACCGCAGCGTCCTGCGCGTCGTCCGGCGGCGGCTCGTCGGTGTGCGTGAATCCGTGCGGCGGCGACGGGCTCTGTGCTCTGAGTGCGCCGGAGAGCAAGGAGAACAAGGAGGCAAGGAAAAGATGGAAAGTGAATGCGGAGGAGAGAACTGTATCCTCTCCCTACTATTTATGGGCGGCGGAGGAGATCGTGGGTGCGGGATCTGCTGCGCACGATCTAGTAACCGACGGAGGGTTATGGCCCCACGATCTCCGACCATGATTTCTTCTGCGGCTTAACCGCCGCACGATCGGCCACGCAAGAGGCCATAGGAAGCCAACGGTTATAACGCGGCATATCCGATCGGGCAGGACCCGAGGAGACGCGGGCGGTGTGGTCCAACCGCACTTGATTGCTGGCGTGAGCACAGTCTCCGAGGCGACTAGCATGACGCAAGTGGCGTGCGTACAGGTGGCACGTCCATCCGGGCGTAAGAATCGAGGCGTTGGGCAGAGATGCTCTGCCACGTAGCAAACCGATGACTCGGAGGAGTTAAGTCGGAATGATCCGACATAAGGTGATATATCAAGTAGGAATACAAAGTGCTTTCCGACATATGATTTTCGCCGGCATATGTTATGTCGGAGATCAGTTAAGGATGCTGGTTTTTCGGGTAAACCTGCCGTGGCCCTTCATCCGAGGCTGCAGGACCGCGCCAGCTTCGGGGACTAATGTCGGGGGGCAACCCCCGGATAGGGGCAAGATGCCGATACAAGTGTTGACTCGGGGTTGACCGGATCACTAAAACCGACATAACTGTACCGGCTTACTCGGAGCTGGCCGGGTCATGATTAACCGACATATTGTTATGTCGGATCATGCGAGTTATATGTCGGATTGTTCTTTGTTCTTCTTGTGTGCAGGGAAGGCGAAACCGAGTTACAGGGAATTCGGCATGCCTGTGCCGGATAAGGAGGCTTACTCGGGCCATGGTCAAGGCGCAGGTCTTGTCCCTACAATCACGGGTCAGGACGCAGAGCCACTTGCACGATGGGACGAGGCCACTTGACCAGAGTGATTGACCTCCATGCCGCTGACCGAAGCGGTACCAGGGAGCAGTGCATTGGAGGAGACAGATGGGACGTGCCACGGCGCAGTGACGGGAGCGGTCAGAGGACCGGGCGTGACTACAGTCCGGGCTACATCAGCACTGATGTCAGCCCTAACTTGTGCCCTGGGCTTCCCTTTATAAGGAGCACCAGGGGCTCCTCTTACGGGGACGCCTGCACGCATACTTGCCTCGAGCATACGCATTAGAGCATTTCTTTCATAGTCAGTAGAGAGCTAGAGAGAGCTTCCGAGACTCGGTTGGAGGCCTAGATCGTGCTACTCTTCTATCCAGCTCAGGGAGCAAGATTGTAAATCACTAGTAGATCATATATACAGATCGGATAGGCAGGAGTAGGGGTGTTATCTCCTCACGAGAGCCCCGAACCTGGGTAAAATCGTGTGTGTTAAGTTCTTTGTGTGCGTGTTCGTGTGCGCAAGCCCTCCCCGGGTGCCTCCAGCGTCCATCGGCCCCACACTTCAAGCCATCCTATGGCATCTGCCGTGACACCACCACGACAGTTGGCGCCCACCGTGGGGCCAGCAGCGGCGCTGGCTGGAGTTTTCATCCGGACGGGTTCTCTCATCGCGTCGGGCGAGCGCGTGGTCTGTGGCCTTGTCCACAGATTCGGCTCCCTCAACGTCATCAGCGACAACGCAGGCTGCTTCGGCAGCAGGCCACTGCCCCGGAACGGATGCCTCATCGACTTCGGTGCGCTCACGGTCTACGTCGCCACCGAGGTCCCTTGCAGGTTCCCCGAAAGGGTGCAGCTGGGAGCGGATCCACCCGCAGTCTGCGCAGCTCGCGGCCGGCGTACCGCTCGCCCCGCTAGTTGCGTGGAAGTCATGATGACCGCCCCGGGTGTCGGTGTCGGCAAAGCCATGGTGGGCGAGGCTGACCCCGGCACCAGGTCGGCAAGAACAGGGCGTCCGCCCTTGGAGAAACCGGAGAACCGTGCGGCACAGGCCAGCACATCCAGCGTGCCGGTGACGCCGAGTCCTCTTCAGGACGCGATTCAGAAGCTGGCAACACCAGTCGCACAGGGTGCAGATGTTGCTCTGACTCAGGCGGAGTTGGAGCAGCAGCGCCAGGAGATACTCCGAGAAGCCCAGGAGGTGGCCCGAGTCAGGCAGGAGTTCGACATATCAATGCGTGAGTATAACTCGGCTCATGGTTTTACTCCAGCAGCAAACCCAGTTAGTCGCATCGACGAGGTGCGTGCCCGAGGTAGAGACCTTAATGCAGAGATAGCTAGAGATGGTAGAGCTAGATCTGCTAGAACTGCTAGTCATGTGTCGGCCGAAAAGCCGAGATACAGCACGCCCGGAAAGAACCTTAGGGCGGCAGAGGCAGCCATAGCCGAGTTGGCCGGTTTATCCGGTGAAGCTCGCAGTAGGCAGCAGGACCGAGTCAATGAGTTGGTGGCTGTCGCTAACCGACAGAACGAGGCCTATCACAAGGCTAACCCGGATGCGGGTGGATCTCGGTTCCTTCACTCGGATGGTGGAGCCGGAGGAGTGTCCAAGGGACAAGCCTCCTCGCCGTATGTCGGCAGGAGCAGGGGCCAGAGTGTGAACTCTGGCAAGAACAAGCAGATACAAGCGTACGATCCGGCCTATGCCGGAAAGAAAGTAACCGAGCAAGGCAATGCCGGTCGGGGAAAGTCAGGACCCGCTCAGGGCAGGCAGGAAGAGAACCAAGTTATCCCGGCGAATCAAGGTCAGCCACCTCGGTATCCGGTACCCATTCCACCTCGTCGTCAAGCGGGTGCCGGGTATGCCGAGCCGGCCGCAGACCGATATGATGATGGTTACTCGGCCATGGAGCGGGCCGGGTACACAAGATACCGAGATTTGGCGTCCGAGGGTGCACTCGGCGCAAGGCTGGGAACTCGCCAGTTGCCGGCTCACGATGTACGCAACAAGCTGGACAGAATCTATCTGTCTGAACTACTGGAGGAGCAAGGCCCACCGGGTCCTGCATGCTTTGGACCCCGGATCATGAAGCAGGCACCAGTGCCGAATTTCCAGCTCCCCCGGGGTGCTAAGACCTATGACGGCAGCACCAAGCCGGAGGACTGGCTGACAGACTATGTCACCGCTGTGCACATTGCCGGCGGAAGTCGCAGATGGGCAGTGCGGTATGTGCCGCAGATGCTAGAGGGACCAGCCCGAATCTGGCTGAACAACCTGGAGGAGAACAGCATTGACTGCTGGCTCGACTTCTCCGACGCCTTCGTCAGCAACTTCTCCAGTACTTACAAGAGGCCGAATCGACCTCAGCAGCTGTCCATGTGTCGGCAGCGAGAAGACGAAACAGACCGGTAATATCTAACCCGGTGGAGCACGATCCGGAACTCCTGTGAAGGAGTGATTGAGTCACAAGCCATTGCCTGGTTTGCGCAAGGATGCCGACATGGCTCCATGCTTTGGCAGAGACTCCAGAGGGAGATGCCGGCCACCCTGGCCGAGACAATGTCAATTGCTGACAGTTATGCGCTCGGTGATCCGACACAGCCCTTACTGGCCCCGGTCGACAGAGACAGATCGGGTCGGCGAGGTGATCGCTCGGATTACCGAGGAAAGAGAAGGGAAGAGAGGCCGGATTACCGGTATGGGTCAGACCAGGTTGCTGCCATCGACCAAGATCAGATGGGTGCCGGCAGCAGCCAGAGACAGAAGAATGACGGTCCAGCGTGGGGCCAGAACTCGGAAGGAAGGAGGCCGTGGGACGGCGAAAGAAGACCGTGGAATGGCGAGAGGAAGCCATGGAACGGCGACAAGAGGCAGTGGGCTAACCCCAGTGGGACGATGCCGAATGATCCCTGCAGCTACCATACCAAGCACCCCAGCAGACCGGCTCAGCACTCTAACCGGAACTGCAGCCGGAACAGGCACCCGCAGGAGAACACCGGTCCGGCAACTCGACCCGCACCACTCACGGGTGTGAACGCTATCCCGGTGAACGCCCAGGCAAGGCCTGAAGATGTCAACCAAGTGGTCAACATGGCCAACACCAACAACAACTCCAACTACCCCGGCAGCAACGCTGGCCCGAGTCGGCAAAATCAATACCGAGAACCTCACCAGAGTTACATGGTCTTTGTGACCGAACCCAACGACAAGCAGAGTCAGCACAGGCGTGCTATGGAGGTAAATGCTGTTATGCCGGCAGTGCCGAAATTCATGTACTGGTCCGAGGATGAGGTCAGCTGGAGCGTCAGGGACCATCCAAGGGTCATGCCCAACCCAGGAGGTTATGCTCTAGTGTTGGATCCGACATTCGTCGGGCCTAGCATCAATGTCAGGTTTTCCCGGGTCCTCGTTGATAACGGGAGCAGCATCAACATCATGTACCGGGATACCATGGTGAAACTCGGCATAACCGAGAATATGATGCAGCCCAGCCGAACCACCTTTCACGGCATCGTGCCCGGTGTATCACATGCACCCATGGGCACGATTTGGGTTGATGTCGCCTTCGGTGACAAAAGCAACTGCCGGACTGAGAGTCTGCTGTTCGAGGTCGTGGATCTCGAGAGCCCGTATCATGCCTTACTCGGCAGGCCGGCACTCGCCAAGTTCATGGCGTCCACTCATGTGGCTTATCTGAAGATGAAGCTTCCGGGTCCAAATGGTGTCATCACCATCTCGGGAGACTACAAGCGTTCCATGGAGTGCGCCTCAGCCGGGTCATCCCTGGCCGAATCACTGGTGATCGCCGCCGAGAAAAGGAGAATCCATGAGGTGGTGGCTTTGGCCCAGGCATCTCAACTCGGTATGCCGAGTGCGGCTAACCCGCAGCAAACTGCAACCTTCCAGGCGGCGAAGGAATCGAAGAAGGTCGGCATCGACGAGGCTAACCCGGAATGCTCCGTCATCATCGGTGCCGGGTTGGACAAGAAATAGGAAAGCGAGCTCATCAACTTCCTCCGTGAGAATCGGGATATCTTTGCATGGTCCAGTCAGGACTTGCTGGGTGTTCCGAGGGAGTTGGCTGAGCACTCTCTGCATGTCAGGCCAGACGCTAGGCCTGTGAAGCAACCGACTCGGCGTCTCGCCGAAGAAAGAAGGAAGACGGTGGGCGCCAACTGTCGTGGTGGTGTCACGGCAGATGCCATAGGATGGCTTGAAGTGTGGGGCCGATGGACGCTGGAGGCACCCGGGGAGGGCTTGCGCACACGAACACGCACACAAAGAACTTAACACACACGATTTTACCCAGGTTCGGGGCTCTCGTGAGGAGATAACACCCCTACTCCTGCCTATCCGATCTGTATATATGATCTACTAGTGATTTACAATCTTGCTCCCTGAGCTGGATAGAAGAGTAGCACGATCTAGGCCTCCAACCGAGTCTCGGAAGCTCTCTCTAGCTCTCTACTGACTATGAAAGAAATGCTCTAATGCGTATGCTCGAGGCAAGTATGCGTGCAGGCGTCCCCGTAAGAGGAGCCCCTGGTGCTCCTTATAAAGGGAAGCCCAGGGCACAAGTTAGGGCTGACATCAGTGCTGGCGTAGCCCGGACTGTAGCCACGCCCGGTCCTCTGACCGCTTCCGTCACCGCGCCGTGGCACGTCCCATCTGTCTCCTCCAACGCACTCCTCCCTGGTACCGCTTCGGTCAGCGGCATGGAGGTCAATCACTCTGGTCAAGTGGCCTCGTCCCATCGTGCAAGTGGCTCTGCGTCCTGACCCGTGATTGTAGGGACAAGACCTGCGCCTTGACCATGGCCCGAGTAAGCCTCCTTATCCGGCACAGGCATGCCGAATTCCCTGTAACACGGTTTCGCCTTCCCTGCACACAAGAAGAAGAAAGAACGATCCGACATATAACTCGCATGATCCGACATAACAATATGTCGGTTAATCATGACCCGGCCAGCTCCGAGTAAGCCGGTACAGTTATGTCGGTTTTAGTGATCCGGTCAACCCCGAGTCAACACTTGTATCGGCATCTTGCCCCTATCCGGGGGTTGCCCCCCGACACGAGCCTCGACTTCGCCCGCCGAAAGCTCCTCTCCATACACGCGTGTCGCGTCCGCGGCACCAACGTACTCATACAGCGGGTGATCCCGAGCCTGAATAGGGTGCACGCGCCGTTTGATAAACATGGCGATCAGGTGCATCACGTTCACCTCCTTGCCCGCGGTCTTCAACAACGCAAACACACGAGACAACAACGGGGACGCTTCCTTGGCCTCCCGGACGTCGGGTCGGTGCGACCACGAGTTCTTCTTCTTCACGATGACGCTGCCTTGGAATGACGACACTCTGTACAACTGCCCCGGCTTGCAGATGTCGAAGACGTAGAACCACTTCTTCCTCAAGTGTTGCGCGGACTCGAGCTGCTTCTGGTCGAAGTAGTCGATGTCCCCGCGCGTCTGGATCCCGAAGCCACCGACAGGATACACGTCGTGAGCGCCAGCGTTGCGCTTCACGTTGAAAATCCGCTGCCACAACCCCCAGTGCGGGTGTATCCCCAGGAAACACTCGCACAAGACGATGAAGCAGGAGATGTGGAGCATGGCGTTGGGGGTGAAGTCGTGCAGCTGTATGCCGTACGCGTACATCAAGCCGCGGAAGAATTCGTGAACAGGGAAGGCAAATCCCCTGTTCACGAAGTCGACGAAGCAAACGCGCTCGTCGTCTCGGGGACGAGGGCAAACCTCGTCGCCGGGAGCCCGTGTCTTCATCTTCTCCAGCGACGGCAGGTGGCCGTCGCGGCGCAGCATCTCAAGCTGGTGCTCAGTCACGAAAGACCGTTGCTAGTCGCCGTGCACCTTCTTCAGATCGCCCGCCGTGGTGGCGTCGGTGGCGGCGGCAGCGGCAGCGGTTCCGATGGTCTTCTTGCCGCTAGTCTTCTTCGTCATGGTGGTGCGAGGAGGAACCAAGCTCTCTGGCTCTCTGTGTTGGCCGGAAGGACGGCTGCAGGGCGCAAGAAGAAGGATGAACCGGGCGATGAGAATGGGGATTTTTCACCCCATCGCCCATACATCCCTATTTATCCCGCAGGGCAAGTAAATCTTCGCCCTTGATTTTCGCATCGTGCGGCACGGCAAAGATCACACCCTACACGTGGCGAGCATGGAGGGCAACCGTCGTGGGCTGCATCGCCCACTACGCATGGGAAAAGAGGAGCCCATCATCATGGCACCGCGTAAAATTCGCGGTGTGTGGTCAAAACTGACGCGATGACACGTCCTATCATTTCGTGGCAGGCCAAGCGGCAGAGCGCATCGGTTGCGATGAGCACTCCAATGACGTCGTCAATGATGTAATCCAAGGTCAGCTTTCATTCAAATCCTTCACAACACACCACTACTAGGGAAAAGGCTACCCGTGGCGCACCAAATAAGGCTACCCGTGGCGCAGGGGCCTGCGCCACGGATTGCCACGCCACGGGTAACCAAACTTACCCGTGGCGCAGGCACAGATGTGCGCCACGAGTATTTCCCATGGCGCACATGTCTATCCTGTGCCACGGCTAAGGGGAAGTATCCGTGGCGCACCGCTTACTCATGCGCCACGGTTAGGGTGCGCCACGGCTACCTTCTGTCATGCGCCACGGCTAAGTTTTTCTGTATTTTTATATACAGAAAATACGGTATTTATACAGATATTTATACAAACAGTTGTTAATACAGATATATCACATTACAGGAAATTCATATTGCAATATTATATAGAGAGAAATATTTGATAAACCAGTACAAATACACAATTTCCAATCATAGTTCATCGATCATATTATTACACAAAGTTGATCACAATCACAGTTCATCGATCATATTATTACATATCCAGTAGCTAATACATGAAGCTTAGCTAATTTCAACATGAACCTTCTGATTCATCGAACTGTACTGAGTCGACGGCGGCGCTACGCATCCAAAGAGAAGGAACCCTCACAGGGTCATAACTCACATGAGTAGGAACCCTCTGAAGAAACGACCACCTACCGTCATACTGCCTAACCAGCAGATACATGTATCGACGGACGTGCTCGTCCTCCTCCCTAATACGGCGACGTACCTCCTCCTCGGGGGCCGGCTCCCTCTGCACCGAGCGTGGCCCACGCGACTGCCACCACAGAAGATCAGGGTCGATGACGTCACCCGAATTCCTCACCAAGCTGCGCGTCCCGGAAGGTAGCACCTCCCAGTGCCAGCCCGGTGGAGCCCAGTCCCGCACATCGCCCCTCTGGTCCAACATGGACATCGTCACCGAGAACACCTAAGTAAAAAATGCTTAAGTCAAAATTTTGTTACAAAAGTAATATTAAAATTTACGAAATGCGAGAAGTTAACAATGGAAAGCCTCATATATCATTGCCGTGCAAAACAAGGCAAAAAGAGTGTGTACAAGACCATGTATTAATACAAACACTCCAATTGTATATACTACAAGGTATTGTACACACTCTCCTTGCCTTTACCATGGCATAGTTTAAATCATCGGCTTTGTCAATTCATAGAGAAGAAACAAAATGATTTGAGTTTATGCCTCATACTTAGATTGGACACACATTGATCAGGAACGGGGCAAGCGGACCAAGTAAGAGTATGCACAAGATGTTTATTTGTGCATATCACAAGGTCCGCTAGCACCTCCCTGAATCACATAGTGTGACACAACATTTTAATCATCGGCGTTCAGAAAGAGAGAAAAAACAAAATGATTTCGGATTTGTGCCTCATACATATTTAAATTGGACACACATTTCAGAGACGGAGCAAGTGAACCAAGTAGGATGCACAAAATGTTTATTTGTGCATATCACAAGGTTCAGTAGCTCCTCCCTGAATCATATAGTGTCACAACATTTTAATCATCGGCTTAGAAGAAAAAAACAAAACAAAATAAAAATGACTTAGATTTGCGCCTCATACTTAGGTCGGACACACAAGTAGACCTGCAGGATCCTCGGCAATTCATTATTGTGTCACCCAAATCCAGTGGCTGGATTCAACCTACCTGAGGGCTTGTGTTTCCAACAGCATCGTTGTATTGTCTTTATTCACCGACCTACAGGAGGTGGATCCAATGGCTGGCCGGTGAACAAAGACAACACAATAATGCCAGGGAACATGCCAGCAGGTAGGCTAAATCCAGCCATTGGGTTCGGTGACAAAGGTAGACGCTCGTTGTGTGCCGTTCGCTGCAGGGAGGCTAAAATGCCTAGTGTCACAACATTTTAATCATCGGCTTAGAAGAAAAAAACAAAACAAAATAAAAATGACTTAGATTTTGCGCCTCATACTTAGGCCGGACACACAAGTAGACCTGCAGGATCTTGTGAGCCAAGTATGATGCACAAGACTTGGTACTTGTGCATATCACAAGGCTCACAAGACCTGCAGGCCTACAACCTAGTGCCACAACATTTTAATCATCGGCTTTCGAAGAAAATAAGTTCGAAACAAGCACAGAATTCAGTCTGGTGGTTAGGAAAGAAAATAGCACATATAATGTAAGAGAATACCAGCAAGTAGCAGCCACGGACCATATACATCTAGTGTACCTACTCAACCAGAGCAATTAGCTAAAGCCATAACCATTACGGCCATTCAAGCCAGCAGCTCACCTAATAAGCCTAACTAGTGTTATTGACCGGAACACTAAAACACTAGAACCAAATCCTGACCCTAGCTATCAAAACCCTAACACTAGAACACGCTGGCCATAACTCGGAGCAGAGGAGCTGGAGCTCACCTAGACAGGTTGTAGCCGATGCCGATCTCATTGACAGCAAGCTCTTTCACCATCACCTCCGCATCGCACAAGTCCTTGTGCACCTCCGCATTCAGCACGAGGTGGGAGAAATGCTGGTCCAGAACCAGCCCCATCCCCCTGGTCACCGCACCGAGCGACGGCACGCTCTCGCACGGCTCCAACCCTGGAACTCCCACTGCTTCCGGGCAAGGACGCGCCTCCGAGAACCTCCAGTACTTGCTGATCCACTTGACGAGGTACCTCATCAGGCCGGCCACCTCCCCGCCGTCCAGCTCAGACACGGCCGCGGCCAGGACAAGGGAGTCGACGCAGTCCACGGTGCTCGACGGCGTTCTCCTTCTTCCCTGCGTCCCTTGGCGTCGTAGGCGGCGTCGGAGGCCGGGGAGAGGAAGCAGCGGAGCGCGGCGAGGAGCAGAGGTCGGCGGCCTGGCGGAGGATGGCGCAGACGAGGTCAGGGCGGCCGGCGTCGGCAAGGGAGGAGAGGAGGTCCGGCTGCGGGTGCGCGCGGGATGCCGCGGGAGTCCGCGAGGGCGAGCACGACGTCGTGCTCCGCGAGGCGGCCGGGACGGAGTGGACCGCGAGGGGAGGTATAGGGGGCGGCGGCGCGGACCGCGAGGGGGAGCTTGGGGGAGGGGAGCGGGAGGGAGAGGGAGTTGGAGAGGGCCGTCAATCTAGGGTTAGGGGCGGGGGAGCAGGAGGGCAGAGAGGAGGCGGAGGAGGGTCAGGGGATAGGGGGTGGGGAGGTGGCTTACCAGTGCCGCGCGCCGTCGCCGTGGAGCAGCGGATCGAGCGCCGTCGCCGTGGGGTCCTCCTGCTCCTGCGGGATTCCTGGTGGCGGAGGCGGCCGGGGAGGAGGCAGAGGCGGCACGGGGAGGAGGCGGAGGCGGCGCGGGGAGGAGGCAGAGGCGGAGGCGGCGCGGGGAGGAGGCGGAGGCGGAGGCGGCGCGAGGAGGAGATCGGGGCCGGATCGAGAGCGGCGCCACACTGGGGATCGATGCGCTCTTTTATTTCCCCTCTAGTGTGGGCCGACCGGGTGATACACTTACCCGTGGCGCAGGGTATTACTATGCGCCACGGCTAAGAGGCTACCCGTGGCGCACATGTTTGTGCCGCGCCACGCCTGAGTGCGCACAGGCCGCGCCGGCCAGGGCCCATCTTAGCCGTGGCGCACAGCTCAGAAACCTGCGCCACGGATAAGTTTGTGTCAGTGGCACAGCACCAAGAGGTGCGCCACGCATAATTAGCCATGGCGCACAATGCTTACAGTGCGCCACGGATACGTGGCTTACCTATAAGCCTTTTCCTAGTAGTGCACTCGACCTAATACATCATCGAGTCCTGAAGGCACTCGACTAAATGTCGTAAACTCCATGTTACTCCCATCGGAAGCAAAAATTTTCAGAGCAATCTACAAAGTCAGCGGGTTGAGATTATCCCCAATTACAAGTAATTCAGCATAATCTCGGGGGCTACTCCCATCAGGAGTGCTGTCGCGCACCCGATAACTACAAGACTAAAAGGCACTCGAGAGGTTATCGACTCCGGTCTAACCCGAGCAAAAGCAAAGAAAATTCCCGAGATGAATCAGATACAATTGACCCTCGGATGCTGCATTTACCGTGCAAAGGTAAGACCCACCGATTCGTCGTGTAGGGCTGGGACTGACAGCAACAGCTAAGGTACCTGACAACTGTGCCGCGCCAACAGGCGTGATTAAAATCCCGACGGACGTGTTGGGTACCATAAAAGCTCAGTTCGACTCTGTGAGACCTCAAATATGGCCTGAGTCGAATGGTCAAGCTTTAGAATTCGAGCTCGGGGACTCGAGTTTGACGTAGGCTGGTAGAGTTTGTGCCCAAGAGCACTTAACTGGTCCCGATACTGTCGAGTGAACCAGACCTGCCATGCCAAACATCCCACGACTAAATCGCCCTGCGAAACGGGTACGAAACACACCATCTAAAGCTAAAAGCTATCTGCTTGAACACCTGACTAAGGGTGGAGTCCCTGCCAGAATCCCTGAAGTCTACCAGGTCCTCAAGGGGCCACTGACGTGGGTATACCCTTCGGGTGCCCCACGGATTGGATACTTGTGAAGGGTCGCAGCATAGATAACAAAAATTTTCCCTACGCAAAGAAGGCGGAATAAACCCAACACGAGATCTGATCTACGAGAGGTTGATAGCAAGAAGGAGATCGAATCTCACCCTCAAAGAAAACCGTGAGCGTTTTGTCGAGGCAGGGGTTGGCTAGTTGATCCCCGCAACTAGATTCGTCTAGTCGCAAGGAGATGTATTATCCAAGCATTGCAACGGGCAGCGCCTCCGAGAGATCCACACGTACGGCTCGACGAAGACTCCACGTTCTTGATCTCGCAAGAGGTGGTGGAGAGGCTCGCGAGATCAGCAGCACGACGACGGTGGCGTGGTGGATATGGTGGAGATCCGACAGGGCTTCGCCAAGCTGCTGTCGGGGAGAGAGGAGGAGGAGGTGTGGCGGCTTGGGACAGGAGGGGGCGGCGGCTAGGGCAGCTAGGGGGGAGCACCAAGGATGCGGCAGCCCTCCCCTGCCCCCTCCTTATATAGGGGGCCAGGGGGCTGCGCCCCACCCTCTCCTAGGGCCGGCGGCTGGGGTGCCTTGGCCCCCAAGCCTGCCCCCTAGGGTTAGGGTTTCGGCCGGCCCCCTCATGGGTCCTTTGGCCCGCATGGGCCATAATGCCCTGGTGGTGCGGCTGGCCCTTTAGGCCAGTCCACCACCCCTTTAGCCCATGTCGGCCCCATACTCCTATGGGCCCCACTTCTAGACCCCTCTAGAACCTTCTAGAATTTTCCGGTACTTTATCGATAAATTTCCGAACCTTTTTGAAACCTCCGGAAACCACTTTCCTGATATGAATCTTATTCTCCGGACCACTCCGGAACTCCTCGTGACGTCCGGGATCCTATCCAGGACTCTGAATCAATATTCTTTCTCACCATCATTTATCTCGAACCCTAACTACATCGAATGTTAAGTGTGTGACTCTGCGGGTTCGCGAATATGTCATTTTAATAGCGGGACCGGGATGCCCATATTAATTCCTACATATTCGACGAAGTACTTTACTAGTCGAACCACAATGTCTGGTATTCAACTAATCCATATACGATTCCTTTTGTTTCACGATATATTACTTGTCTGAGATTCAATCCATCGATATCTCCATATCTGATTAATCTCGTTCCCGACAAGTTCTCTTTACTCGTTCCCATAGAATAGGATCCCTTATGACTAGCTACTTAGTCATATGATTGCAAGCATTTGGATGCTATACTACCAAGAGGGCCCAGAGATATATATCCAACTATTGGACGAACAAATCCCAGTCTTGAAACATGCAACCCAACAACCTAACATCGGAATACCTGAAAGCCACCTTTATAATCACCTAGTTACGAAGTGACGTTTGATGTCCACAAAGCACTCCTCCGATAAGCGGGAGTAACATAATCTCATGGTATAAGGAAACTATATTTGACATCTATTTAATTTGAGTCATGTCCATCATATCATCTCCCATGATACAAACTTCGTTTATCAAGTGATTCATAAATCCATGGTTAGGAAACGTCTAACCATCACTTGATCAAACGAACTAGTCATAAGAGGAAAGACTAAGGACACATTTACCGTTTATATTCCACACATGTATTTGTTTCCACTTAATACAATTCTAGCATGGATATAAACCTTTATCACGAACGGGAAATATGATAATTAATAATCCTTATTATTGCCTCTTGGGCATATTCCCAACAGTCTCTCACTTGCACTAGAGTCAATAATCTAGTTTACATTTATAGCAATCTAACACCCATGGCCTCTCGATGCTGATCATGTTTTGCTCGTGGAAGAGGTTTAGTCAACGGGTCTGCCACATTCAGATCCGTATGCACCTTGCAAATCTCTATGTCACCATCTGATGCATGTAAAATGCATACATGAACTTTGCACTATAATACTGGTATTCCATTCATATTTGCATCATATAAGGGGTATATTACTGTTATTTAATGATTTTTCGTAATTAATAATGATTTCCCCTTTTTATGGAATTAATCCTGCGCAGGCAGAAAACCCTATTTCTTTCCTTATTTATTTCAGGGCCTTAACGACGTCATAATGAGCTGCAAATTTACGGGGATCATTATTTTGGAAGGAGGAAGACCTAGGAGCGAAGGAAGCAAGCAAACGGAGGCCGGAGGGGCGAAAGAGGGTGCCCCACGCGGCCAGGTACATGGGCCGCATGGGCCCACCTCTTTTGGCCCTCGTGGCCTCGTTTGCGACGATCCTTCTTCCTGAAGCTTCCTCGTGACCTAAAAACGCCTATATAAAGAGCCCCCCGACGTTTTTCGGAGAGGGAGCCACCACACAAGAGAAACAAGAAACAGAGACCAGGAGGCTGCAGATTGGAGGGGGGAAACTCCGGCGGAGCGCTGTCGGAGAGGTCTCCTTCTTCTCCATCGACATCTCCACCGTCTCCATGATGAAGAGGGAGTAGTCCACCTCTGGACTATGGGTTTGTGGCAGTAGCATATGTATCTCTCTCTCTCTTGAGCTTCACTAATTAGCACCGTATGAGCTGCTGAACATGATTACGGTCATCGTTGTATAACCTTTGTGGTGGATCTTTTTATGAGTTAATATATGTTGAGATTGCAATGTTTATTTCTGTTATGAAAGTAGATGCATATTATGTACCCCATTCTTGTATCCTTGTTTTGATCAATCATGTTTATGAGGGCGTGTGAGGGGGAACGTGTGCATTAGTTGGAGTAACGCGGGGGTGGTGATGTGATAAGCTGACAACTTAATATCACGATCCATTGGGTGTTTACCTTTGTTGCCTCACTAGGGATAAACCAAAATACCATGTTGCAAGGTATGAGGAGTGACAAGCCTCTACCTATGACTAGATCCAGCATGTTCTTATTTTCAGTTCATGTCATTAATCTTAAGGCTATACTCTGAGTCATCTTAATTACTGAGGTGTTATGATTTAGTTCGCATCTTGGTGGAGTATAAGTGAGACTAATAATCAAAAGGTCTCTATGTTAGGACGTGATGCCCATATAATTAGTAACATGTCATTAAACTTGTTTGCAATCTCATATGTTAATCCTATGTCTACTTATTTGCCACACTATATTAAAGAGAGAGTGCATTTGTGAAACCATGAACCCCGGTCCATTTTTAATCATAAGAAACAACTTTCCAACCACTTTTAAGCATTTTCTACATTCAGCCATTTTAAAATCAGAAAAATACAAAAACACTTTTATTCATTGCATACACATATAAAAACCCCAAAAATATCATCCATCATCATTACTATCATCCTTGCATTACTACTTACCACCATTGCATATTTATTTACTGTTTTGCATTCATTATTATCTTAATATCATTCTCACACCTTGTGCTTGACAACCACTTGGTGAGGTTGAGGGCACAAAGCAATCTACTTTGTTTGCAGGAAATCTAGAGAAGGACAAGGAGATAAAATCCCCACTACTGATTCCCCGAGAGTTCGATATTAAACCCTCGAGTCACCCTCGTGGGGAAAAACTTCCATTTCTACATACTCTGCACTTGGAGGCTCAACCTATCCCATATATTATTTTCCTTTCAGGGTATCAAGAGTGCTTGTTGGCGTAGTTGAGGGAGAAACACTCTCACCAATTCCGTCATCACCATCCTTGACATTCTCACGCAAATTGTGATAGCGGCGCTTAATATGCTTGGTATTCTTGTGTGAAGTTGGGTCCTTGGCAAGAGCTATTGCACCTGTATTGTCACAGTACAGGGCCAGAGGTCTTGATGCACTTGGAACCACACTTAGCTCTGAGAGGAATTCCTTCATCCAGACTGCTTCACTTGCTGCCGACGAGGCTGCCACATATTCCGCTTCTATTGAAGATTTCGCCACCACGCTCTGCTTGGAACTCCTCCAACTCACAGCGCCACCATTTAGAATAAACACGTATCCGGACTGAGACTTAGAATCATCCGGATCTGTGTCCCAACTCGCATCGACGTAACTCCTTACGACAAGCTCTTGGTCACCTCCATATACGAGAAACATTTCCTTAGTTCTATTCAGATACTTAAGGATATTTTTGACTACTGACCAGTGTTCCACTCCTGGATCACTTTGGTACCTGCTAGTCAAACTTACAGCATGGCACACATCCGGTCTAGTACATAGCATGGCATACATAATAGAGCCTATCGCAGAGGCATAAGGAACATTGTTCATTATCTCTCTATCTTCTGCCGTGACTGGACTTTGAGTCTTACTCAAAACCTTTCCTTGCAACATTGGTAAGAACCCCTTCTTCGAATTTTCCATTCTGAACTTCTTGAGAACCTTGTCAAGGGATGTACTATGTGAAATCCCTATTAGGCGTTTTGATCTATCCCAGTAGATCTTAATGCCTAAAATATACGCTGCTTCGCCAAGGTCCTTCATTGAAAAACTCTTATTCAAATAAGCCTTTACACTTTCCCGTAGCGTAACGTCATTTCCAATCAGTAATATGTCATCCACATATAATATTAGAAATGCAAC
Organism: Puccinellia tenuiflora; assembly: GCA_012064385.1. NCBI lineage: Eukaryota > Viridiplantae > Streptophyta > Magnoliopsida > Poales > Poaceae > Puccinellia > Puccinellia tenuiflora. The sequence goes on from QRDG01002282.1 coordinate 508,623, forward strand.
TGAACTCCCACACACTTTCTTGTAAATGCAGGCTTCTCCATAAGTTTGGACAAATCCAAACCCTTTGATCACTTCATCAAACCGGAGATTCCAACTCCGCGATGCTTGCTTCAGTCCATAGATGGATCTCTGAAGTTTGCATACCTTGCCAGCATCCTTTGGATCAACAAAACCTTCGGGCTATACCATGTACAACTCTTCCTTAATACGACCATTAAGGAATGCGGTCTTCACATCCATTTGCCAAATTTCATAATCATAAAATGTGGCAATTGCTAACATATTCCGAACAGATTTCAGCATCGCTACAGGTGAGAATGTCTCATCGTAGTCAACTTCTTGAATTTGTCGGAAACCCTTTGCGACAAGTCGAGCTTTATACACGGTGATATTTCCGTCAGCATCTGTCTTTCTTTTGAATATCCATTTGTTCTCAACAGCCATGCGGTCGTTAGGTAAGTCCACCAAAGTCCATACTTGGTTTTCATACATGGATTCAATTTCGGATTTCATGGCTCCTAGCCATTTATCGGAGTCTGGGCTCATCATCGCTTCATCATAGTTCGCGGGTTCATCATTGTCTAACAACATGACACTCATGACAGGGTTGTACCAATCAGGAGCGGTATGTTCCCTCGTTGATCTGCGAGGTTCAATATCAGCTTTGACTGGAGTAGTATGATCACCATCATTTGCTCCTTCTTCAGGTGGCGATGGCTGCTCTGGAACATCTTCCAGTTCTGCGCTACTCGGCATCTCAAGAACAGGTTCAATAACCTCGTCAAGCTCTATTTTCCTCTCACTCACTTCTTTCGAGAGAAACTCCTTCTCTAGAAAGGAACCATTCTTGGCAACGAAAATCTTGCCTTCGGTTCTGTGGTAGAAGGTATACCCAATAGTTTCCTTGGGGTATCCTATGAAGACGCATTTTTCCGACTTGGGTTTGAGCTTATCAGGTTGAAGCTTTTTCACATAAGCATCGCAACCCCAAACTTTAAGAAATGATAACTTTGGATTCTTGCCAAACCATAACTCATATGGAGTCGTCTCAACGGATTTTGATGGTGCCCTATTTAAAGTGAATGCGACTGTCTCTAATGCATATCTCCAAAATGATAGTGGCAGATCTGTATGAGACATCATAGATCGTACCATATCCAATAAAGTTCGATTACGACATTCAGACACACCATTACGCTGTGGTGTTCCGGGTGGCGTGAGTTGTGAAACAATTCCACATTCCTTTAAATGCATGCCAAACTCGTAACTCAAATATTCGCCTCCACGATCAGATCGGAGAAACTTTATTTTCTTGTTACGAGTATTCTCAACTTCACTCTGAAATTCTTTGAACTTTTCGAACATTTCAGACTTGTGCTTCATTAAGTAAATATACCCATATCTACTTAAATCATCGGTGAATGTCAAGAAGTAACGATATCCACCGCGTGCTGCAACACTAATTGAACCGCACATATCGATATGTATGATTTCTAACAAGTCTGTTGCTCTCTCCATTGTGCCGGAGAAGGGTGTTCGAGTCATCTTGCCCATAAGACATGGTTCGCAAGTTTCAAATGATTCAAAATCAAGTGAATCCAAAAGCCCATCAGAATGGAGTTTCTTCATGCGCTTTACACCAATGTGACCCAAACGGCAGTGCCACAAATATGTGGTATTATCATCATTCAGTTTACATCTTTTGGCATCAATGTTATGAACATGTGTATCACTACTATCGAGATTCAATAGAAATAAACCATTCCTCTCAGGTGCATGACCATAAAAGATATTATTCATATAAATCGAAACACCAAAGTTTTCAGACTTAAATGAATAACTGTCTCGCATTAAACAAGATCCAGATACAATGTTCATGCTTAACGCAGGCACCAAATAACAATTATTAAGGTTTAAAACTAATCCCGAAGGTAGACGTAGATGGAGTGTGCCGACAGCAATGACTTCAACTCTTGATCCATTTCCGACGCGCATTATCACCTCGTCCCTCGCCAAGCGTCGTCTATTCCGTAGCTCCTGTTTCGAGTTACATATATTAGCAACTGAACCAGTATCAAATACCCAGGTGTTACTACGAGCACTTGTTAAATACACATCAATAACATGTATATCACATATACCTTGTTTGACGGTGCTAGCCTTCTTGTCTGCCAGATACTTGGGGCAGTTCCGCTTCCAGTGTCCAGTTCCCTTGCAGTAGAAGCACTCAGTATCAGACTTAGGGCCCTTCCTTGACTTCTTCGCAGGTGCGACAACTCGCTTGCCGCCCTTCTTGAAGTTGTCTCCCTTGCCCTTTTTCTTGAAACTGGTGGTCTTGTTGACCATCAACACTTGATGCTCCTTCTTGATTTCCACTTCCGCGGTTTTCAACATCGCGAAGAGCTCAGGAAGAGTTTTCTCCATCCCTTGCATGTTATAGTTCATCACGAAGCTTTTGTAGCTAGGTGGAAGTGACTGGAGAACGCGGTCAATCCCCAACTCATTGGGAATCACAACGCCCAGCTGCGCCAGACGATCACCGTACCCAGACATTTTGAGCACGTGTTCACTGACGGAGCTGTTCTCCTCCATCATACAGCTAAAGAACTTGGAGGAGGCCTCATACCTCTCCACCTTGGCTTGAGTCTGAAACATTGCATTCAGATCATTAATCATCTGATGAACGCTATGATGCTCAAAACGCTTTTGGAGCTTTGGTCCTAAGCCATACAACTGACCGCACTTAACTATCTCGTGGTCCTCAAAGCGGGCTGCCCAGACGTTCCTAACATCATCAGCCGCTCCCTCTGCTGGAGCAACACCTAGCGGTGCATCTAGGACATACAGTTTCTTGGCAGCAGTGAGGATAATCTTCAGATTTATAAACCAATATGAGAAATTGCTTCCATCCTCTTTCAGCTTGTCTTTCTCTAGGAACGCGTTAAAATTCATGGTGGTGTTGGGACGGGCCATTGATCTACAACATATTTGCAAGGTGTTTAGACTATGTTCATGATAGTTTGTTCGAATTAATCTAATTACAAAATGAACTCCCACTAAACTCAACATCTCTCTGGTTGTTTTAGTGACGCACGATCCAAATCGACTACACCACGACCGATCATCACGTGAGGTGGTGAAGCTTGAAAGGTGAACATCGCCATGTTGATCATATCATTCATATGACTCGTGTTTAGCCTTTCGGCTCTTGTGTTCCGAGGCCATGTCTGTACATGCTAGGCTCGTCAAGGAAACCGTAGTATTTCCGCATGTGTAAACTGGCTTACACCCGTTGTATGTGAACGTAGAATCTATCACACCCGATCATCACGTGGTGCTTCGGAATGAAAACTTTCGCAACGGTGCATACTAGGGGAGAACACTTCTTGATATTAACGGGAGAGATCACCTTATCATGCTACCGTCGAGATCGAATCTAAGCAAAACCATAAGGTGCATAAAAGTGATTAACATCACATGCAATTCAATAATTTTGTGACATGGTATAGCCTTTTCTTGTGCCTTTGATCTCCATCTCCAAAGCAACGGCATGATCTCCATCATCACCAGCTCGTGGGCCATCGCCATGATTGTCTCCACCAACTATTGCAACTACTACTATGGCTACCCTTAGCAATAAAGTAAAGCAATTACATGGCGTTTAAAGTGACACGCAGGTCAAACAATAAATGTGAGACAACAATAAGGCTCCTACCGGTTGCCGTACTCATCGACATGCAAGTCGTGAAAATTACAAAACATGATCATTGCAGACATCACATAATCAGATCTTGGGCCATACCACATCACAAACCCTACAAAAACAAGTTAGACGCCTCTACTTTGTTTAAGCAATTTTTATGTGGCTTCTATGGGTCATGAGATAGAACCGTTCTAATCTACGCAAATCCACAACGGTGATAGAATAGTTGCTTATTTACTCATCCTTTTGAAAGGCCTTCCATTGAAAATTGCAACTTCACTAGAGCAAGAGAAACAGACACCCGCCAGCCACTTATGCAATACAAGTTGCATGTCAGTCGTGGAACCGGTCTCTCGTGCGTGGACGAGTAAGGTTGGCCGGGCCGCCTCATCTCACAATACCGCAAATATGCAAAGTGCACGCTAGAAGGTAGCAACATAAAATATCAACGCCCACAACACTTGTGTCTAATCGCACCAACATCTACGAATAGATCTAGGCTCTGACCACTGAAGGGTCGCAGCATAGAAAACAAAAAAAAATTCCTACGCAAAGATGGCGGAATAAACCCAACACAAGATCTGATCTACGAGAGGTTGGTAGCAAGAAGGAGATCGAATCTCACCCTTGAAGAAAACCGTGAGTGTTTTGTCGAGGCAAGGGTTGGCTAGTCGATCTCCGCAACTAGACTCATCTAGTCACGAGGAGATGTATTATCCAAGCGCCGCACGAGCAACGCCTCCGAGATATCCACACATACGGCTCGATGAAGACTCCACATTCTTGATCCCGCAAGAGGTGGTGGAGAGGTTTGCGAGATCAGCAGCACGACGACGGTGGCGTGGTGGATATGGTGGAGATCCGACAGGGCTTCGCCAAGCGGCTGTCGGGGAGAGAGGAGGAGGAGGTGGTGCGGCTTGGGAGAGAAGGCGGCGGCAGCTAGGGAAGCTAGGGGGAGGTCCAAGGGTGCGGCAGCCCTCCCCTGCACCCTCCTTATATAGGAGGCCAGGGAGCTGCGCCCCACCCCCTCCTAGGGCCGGCGGCAAGGGGAGGCTTGGCCCCCAAGCCAGCCGCCCTAGGGTTAGGGTTAGGCTGGCCGGCCGTCCCCCCTTCTTGGGCTTGCCCGCATGGGCCCCTTAGGGCATGGTGCGGCTAGCCCATGAGGCTAGCCCACCACCTCATTAATTCCATGTGGGCCCCATACTCCTATGGGCCCCACTTCTAGGCCCCTCTAGAACCTTCTAGAATATTCCGGTACTTTACCGATAAATTCCCAAAACATTTCGAAACCTCCGGAAACAACTTTCCTTATATGAATCTTATTCTCCGGACCACTCCGGAACTCCTCGTGATGTCCGGGATCCTATCCGGGACTCCGAATCAATATTCTTTCTCACCATCATTTATCTCAAACCCTAACTACATCAAACGTTAAGTGTGTGACTCTGCGGGTTCGTGAATAGCGGGACCGGGATGCCCATATTAATTCCTACATATTCGACGAAGTACTTTACTAGTCGAACCACAATGTCTGGGATTCAATTAATCCATATACAATTCCTTTTGTTTCACGATATATTACTTGTCCGAGATTCAATCCACCGATATCTCCATATGTGATTAATCTCGTTCCCGACAAGTTCTCTTTACTCGTTCCCATAGAATAGGATCCCTTATGACTAGCTACTTAGTCATATGCTTGCAAGCGTTTCGATGCTATACTACTGAGAGGGCCTAGAGATATCTATCCAACTGTTGGATGAACAAATCCCAGTCTTGAAACATGCAACTCAACAACCAAACATCAGAATACCTGAAAGCCACCTTTATAATCACCCAGTTACGAAGTGACGTTTGATGTCCACAAAGCACTCCTCCGATAAGCGGGAGTAACATAATCTCATGGTCTAAGGAAACTATATTTGACATCTATTTAATTTGAGTCATGTCCATCATATCATCTCCCATGATACAAACTTCGTTTATCAAGTGATTCATAAATCCATGGTTAGGAAACATCTAACCATCACTTGATAAAAAAAACTAGTCATAAGAGGAAAGACTAGGGACACATTACCGTTTATATTCCACACGTGTAATTGTTTCTGCTTAATACAATTCTAGCATGGATATAAACCTTTATCATGAACGGGAAATATGATAATTAATAATCTTTATTATTGCATCTTGGGCATATTCCCATCATCAATACCACGTCAGTAACAATCATATATGGAATGGAAGGTAATGAATAGACAGAGCTGTTAAACCGGTACTTTCACTCAAGAATGCAAATGAAATTAATATTATGTAGCCAACTCCGTACTAAAGAAGCTAGACCGGGGGTTGCGTCCATTCGAAAAGCCCAAATAGATGCAAGAGGAGAATGTGTAAGAGAGTAACTATAGTAATGCATGGATTTTGAATGCAGACTTCTTACCTAACCTGAAACCGGAGCCATGCACTCGTACGGTCTACGGATCTGTTTTCTCATTGGTTTCACCAAGGTATACGGCATTCTCCAGCACTTTGTCTCCGAGGTCAGTTGGTTTGACTTTATCTTCACCGGCTTGGAACAAAGGCTTACGGACTTCGGAATAGAGTGGGACAATATTTTTGCTGCAAGTTAACCATAATAATGGCTCAAGTGAGTACTAATATTCTCGTACAATTGCTTTGTATATAATCTAGATTTGCAAGCTAGAATGTAGCTGGTCGGTACCACCTTAGAATATCTGTAAGGCGGTGTCGAGAAACACGTCAAGGTACATCCAGGCTAGTAGTAGCAGTAAGCGAAATGTTAGAAAAACAAACATTGAAGTATCAAGTTTATGTAAAGCGCTGTGAGATAGAAGTCACACAGAAGAAGAATCGGGGAACACAATTGGGAAGTAAATATACATAAGCAAGCTTACATCAATATGAATTGGAATAACATAGGCAGTCCAATCTGAGTGGTCAGTAACAACAGCAGACATATCTTTTGAAGATGAGCCAAGGCTAGGTAGACCATCTAAGTGGTCAGTAACAACAACAGACATATCTTTTGAAGATGAGCCAAGGCTAGGTAGAGGCTGCGCGTCACCTGTGGATTCTAAAAATATTTTGTCTATAGTTTCCGTGTATTATACACATTAATAAGATGGTTAATATATCAGACATGAATTTAAACTATATAGAAAACAGTAGCACATACAGAGAACGACAGTGTTAAAGCACAAAATCTACATTGCAAGGGTAAGAATTTAGATGTATAGTGGTTGCTCAAGTTCCACAACACATAACACTTACTGAAACAATAGTCAATACACATGTTTTGATTAGTTCAACAATTCAACAATCTAAGCTAGACAATGGAGACATGATCTCAACGCTAGATAAAAGTAGAGGTGGTATGTCTCAGTAGCATAGAGATGACAGGCCTGACGGTATCAGCAAACAAAATACTGACAAATGGGAGCTAGATAAAGCCATACATCATGTCGGAAGTGAAGAGTTGCCACTTATCTCCATACGCACACGCATCACCCTCTTTCAAGTTGTAGAGGATCAAGGAGACAATCACCTCAGGCCTCAGTTCATTTGTGGAAAGTCAATCAAGTTTTAGTGGGATCAAGGATACTAATTAATAAAGCAAGTGTTCCTTCTGCATCCTTTAAGAAGTCCATCAAGTAGAGAGTAGAAACCATGTATAAGAAAATCTATCTTTAATTACCATTATATTACTTTTTATGTATATGCAAAAGAAAAAATTCCACCCAAAAGAATAGAAATCATGTGTGCATATACACTACTTTAAATAAACCTTCACTGGGGCAAGTATCTAGATAGGTCATGCACAAAATAAATATAGAAGATTTTAAAAAATCTAAAAAATTACAGGTTAATTTGAGCGGTCAACATTGTTTTGTGATATGTCAACAACGACATTCTCAGTTGAAAGGTGAGCTTTCAGTATGCTAACTCCATTAGCTGTTCAAGCCGATGAGAAATTGTTTTGGACACAAAAACAATGGAGCAATGCAAGTAGAAAATTTAATGGATTGCGGATAAGTACGACCACACATTTTATGTACTCAAAGGCATCCCCTGTGAGCAGGGGCAAGATAAAGATGACATGCCTGCAACACTGGACATTCCAAGTTTCAGTAGTTTGACTACTATGTCTACAACAGATAAAAGAGAAAGTGTATCACTAATTGGTGAATTGATCAAACGAATTCAATATTAAGAAATAAGCAAGTTACCGCAAAGCAGATAATGACAGTACACATTCTGGTCATCCATGGATTAATAGTCAAGGAAAGATCATAATCAGTCCAGTGTCATATGAAAATGTATTAGTTGTATTACCTGACATACCACTATGCCAACTCACCAGAGAATGAATGATCGAATTGGGGTTATTTTGACAAACAACTTCGTCTCTTCAATTCATAATAGATAAAAGTATTGGAAACAGCCGGGGAAGACAAAACAGAGCAGAATTCCTACGATAGCACAATATCTATCAAACTTTAATAATAGTGGCACAACTATCATTGAACATCACATGATGTAGCGAACCTGCACTTAAAATTTGGCAAGATCCCTGTGTATAGTGCTAGTCCCTGGATCGAATCGCTAGCACACACAGTTTACGATGAATACCATAACATTGTATCAATTTATTACACAAATGATCCAGATTTTTACAAATATCCAGTGCAACTTGCATAGCTCAAGGCTAGCATTTTACAAAGATCAGCAGAGCGGAAATAAAATTAGCAATGAGCCTCCATCATCTTCATGTGCCACAGGCAAACATGTTGGTTGCAGACTCGAAACCCTTAATCGAAACCTCACTCGGCGTCGGAACATCCTGCAACAATAAGAATGTTGCAACAAGGTGGGTCAGAACCATATAAAATGGAACTGGCAAGTGACACTTTGTGGACTCATAGTGGAAAAACTCTAATATCCTATATGCATATTTGGCTTGTGGAGTTTGAAGGCTGATTTGCATAAAGCCAATTTTTCCTATCTCTTTTCAAAACACTTTTTCATCTAAACGAGACAAGTATGGTATGACAACCATTGTCTCAACTACCCTGGTTCACCCTCCATATTTTACTTAGAAAATTAGAGTGATGAGATCCTCCGTTGACGTCCTTGTCCAGCTTGCTCAAAATTGTCCGTAACCGGGGACACGGCTAAGTACTTAGTTTGACACTCTGCAGAGGTTGTGCACGTTCACCACAAGACTCCATCAGCCCATTCTGACCTTGACCTTCTTGAAGTGAAAAGGAAAGGAGAAGATGGAGCCGGGATCTTTCAGAGGAGCTTTCCCATACCGATGGCCGAACAATACCTCCTACCACCCCTACATCTGCTTGTTCGACCGGTCAGGTCTACTCAACATACTCAATCCAGACAGAGCCCATATGACTTGTGGCTGCACGATAAGCTAACTAAGACTTGGAGTAACTTCAATCTCTTTGTCCCTGGGTGGCCATCCGCAAGTGAGCCAATCTCGGGTGAAAAACACCATAGACATGGCCCCGAGTAGCCACTCAACAATAAACCACCAAAGCAATGCCATTCCACCCAGGAGGTTCTTTAACTTAGTAGAAATTTTACTTTTCACAAAAGAACATTTAGCATAGCATGTCCATAATTCTACTAAGTTATAATAGGATTCTAGACCAACTAGTATAGGGTACTACTCTAAACAGTTTAGCATAGCAATACTATAACACCTATCATGCTTTTGTGAAATAAAACTACTAACATGCATATAGTCAAAATAGTAGGAAATTCATGAATGTGCCACTTGCCTTGGTAGCAGGAGGAGTAGGAGCAACAGTTGATAAAATTCCCGAATCTCTCCGAAAGGTCTAACAAATAAAACAAGCCACACATAAACATACACACAAAATAACAATACAATAAAATATGATATGCATGAAATGCAATTAAAATCACAATAAAAATATTACACTAAGTTTTCTGGTTTGTTAAAATATGCATGAAGTCAAAATGCAATTAAAGCAATTTTTACTATGAAAACAATACAAAACAATTCCCAAAAAGGGAATAAGCCAAATTAAATACTACTATTAAAATAAATAATTACAGAAAATATGGGAGTGGTCTTTCTGGATAGAGGGCTTCTAAACTAAGCTAACCCAATTGGATTTACTCAAAAAGCTATTTTTAAACTAAAGTTATGCCAATTTTACTCAAATTTCACATTTGAAATTCAAATAATTGTCCAATTAGCAAAACAGAAAACTAAAATGCCAGAAAGATTCTATAGGTTCTAAGGATTTCAAATATATAAAAATATTTGAATTTGGGCGAACAGATAAAAATATATGATAAATCTAAGGTGCGGGGGCTTTTCTGCAAAACAGACAGAAATATCTAAATCGGGGAAAATCCAGAAAAAGCTTGTCCACGCGGCGTCCTCCAATTGGCTGTTTCTGCTGACTGGGTGCTGACGAGGCGCTGACTGGACTGCTGACTGGGCCGTACCGATTCGGAAATAAAGGTTCTAATCGTGACCGTTGATTGCAGATCCAAGGGCTCAGACGCTAGGGTTTTACCGAGGTGGTGCTGTGGTCGCCGGAATTGGCCAGGGCGCGTCGGCGACGGCTCGGGCTTCGAGGGCGTTGGCGTTCCGGTGGTCCCCGGAGACGAAGGAAACGACGACGAGGTGCGGCGTGTCGAGGCGAGCTCGGTGGCGCGGCGGAGACGAGCAGCGCATCCTGGTGCGGCGAGGGGGTGCGGCTGGAGGAGCTCGGGGCGGCGGCTTGCTCCTGTCGAGCTCGTGCTCGACGCTCGGCTGCGTAGAAAAATTCGTGACCGTGTCAGAGAGGTGCGGAGGGTCGGGGGAGAGAGATAGGGACCAAAGGGGCGTGGCCCAGCTCACCGGGGCGACCGGAATCAGAGGAAATGCGGCGGCGGCAGAGCGGACTCCAGCGACAAAATACGGCGGCCTGGGGGCACGATTCGTACGGGAAGGAGAGGGGAAAAGGAGGAGGGAGTAGGTGCTACTTATAGGAGCAGACGGGTGAGGAAATTATGGCCTTAATGGCCCGATTGATGACCTTGATCGCCGGCCGGGAGTTGCCGTGGATGCATGCGTGATTTTGGGAGGAAGACGATGGTGGTGTCGGTGCTGACAGGTGGGTCCCACCTGTCAGTGAGGGTAAGAAAAGAAAAGGGCGAAGGGGTACGCGGGCTGCTGGCGGGCTGCTGCCGGGGACGGTGTTGGGCCGCGGCTGGGCTGGCTTTGGCTAGCTCGGCCGTGGTGGCCCTTTTCCATTTTTTTTGTCTTATCTCCTTTTCTATTTTCTGTTTTCAGAAATACAAATAACTTTTGAAATAATAGTTCAAATTGGTTCAAACCAATTTGAATAATTTTTTAAAATCAAAATAATCCTTTTAAATACTTTATTTTATTTTTAAATAAATTCAATTATGGAGTATTTGCATAATTGACACCTTTATGTCAAAATAACAAATAGGCTTTTATAAAATATTTTTGAACTCAAATAAAATCCAGAGAAATAGTATGTGTAAAATTCATTGATTATAAACCATGATAAACTCATTTATGTTATTTTTACCCAAAATAATTTACCACAAATACCCTTGGCATTTCACATGGTAATTGGTGATATTTTCCCAAGTTCGAAATAGAATTAAATCTCTTCCAAATAATTTGATAAAATACTTTTTGGACAAAAATATTTAAAATAGAACACATAGGTATTATTTTGGCCAACCAATAAACTCATGAAAGACCAAATATTATATAGAGCATAATAGGGCCCCTTTATGGCATTTTCTCAATTAGGGTTTAAAGTGCAAATAAAATTCCGACTTTTGAAACTTCAAATGCAACATGACAAGAAGATGATGCATGTATGCATGATTTTTGGATTTCCAAAACAAAATAATTATAATTTTCAAAAAGTTTTTGATATGATTTTCCAAAAATTTTAAAAAAACTTGGGATGTTACATACTACCACCCTTAAAAGGAATCTCGTCCCCGAGATTCGAAGAGGCTAGAAAGAAAGATGGATTTGGGATCTCAGGGTTTAGGCAACTGGCAGGGCTACCACCCTTAAAAGAAGCTTTTGTAGATAGGCTTGAGCTTTTGTCTTCGGACTAGGGTCCAATTGTGAATCCTTGTATCATAGGCTTCATTTCCAGTAGTTGGGTGTCTCTTCAATTAACCTCGAACACTGAGGGTTTATTCTTCGGGTCCACCAGAAGTCCAAGATGAGAGGATTTCTCAACATCATGTCATCCATCTCTATATTGTCCTTGGCATGTTGCTTCTCCTGGTAGACTTTCTTCAGTGCAAGCACTACGCCATTTCTAAAGAAACTCTCATGATTAGTCCACACTTCCTTTTGCAGGATTCCTTCTTCTTCATGAGAGCTGAGGTTTATCCTTACCATAATTGTACGTCTTGGCAACACTTGCCTCGCATAGGGTTATAATATCCATGTGGTTTAGGCTCATCGTCAGCTCTCTAGTAGGTTTGTCACTCAGATTTACCATTCCTCATAACAAGAGTGAATGATATGGGTAGTTGCCATGGGGGCCAGTCCATGTCACACTCACTCATTACCTTGTACTTGGTTTGGTGAATCTCGTAAGCTAACACTCGGTCGATCTCACATGTCTAACAGAAAGTTTCCAATCTGTAAGACAAACCTGAGCTAAACTATCGATCTTCAAAACTATGGGGTTGCGAAAACTCCTGCACAATGTCATTTCACATGTTGGAGATTCTTCATTGCTTCTCCTCCTTGATGTAGTAGGCTTTCCATACAATGCTTGAGTTGTTGACTTGTTTGTTGCATCTTTGCATGGAGGTAAGTCACTTCGGCTGGCATATCAGTGATGCTTCTGGTTGGGTTTAGCAGGGATGAGTGAAGATAGAAAGAGACTAAAAGAAGTTCTACCCATAACCATCAGATCAAGGCAATTCATCTACAAACAACATCTAGCAAACATCAAGCAACATGGTTCAAACATCACAAACAACCTAGTATTACCATACCAACCAAGTTGATATGATCAATACACTATCACGATATTCGTTGTTCTAACAGGGCAACTAAATTGGTGGTCTCATCCATCTTTTGTTGAGTTCTTCAAGTTCTTCCATGGCCTTCCATGAAGCACAACAGTCTTGTGGGGATCTCCATCGTTCTGACATCAGTTGAGTTGAATCCACCAGTAAGCTTCATTTGAAGTGATAAAAGATGTTTAGAAAGTGAATAGTAGATGAGAGTATAAGAAAAGGTAACTTGCAAATATTTCCTTTTGAATAAAATAGATTTTCAATTTTTGGTCTTTTCCTAGTTCTAATCCAAACCTAGGGTTTCGAACCTACAGGCAACACAGTGCTCTGATACCATCTGTAGCGAACCTGCACTTAAAATTTGGCAAGATCCCTATGTATAGTGCTAGTCCCTGGATCGAGTCGCTAGCACACACAGTTTACGATGAATACCATAACATTGTATCAATTTATTACAGGAATGATCCAGATTTTTACAAATATCCAGTGCAACTTGCATAGCTCAAGGCTAGCATTTTACAAAGATCAGCACAGCGGAAATAAAATTAGCAATGAGCCTCCATCATCTTCATGTGCCACAGGCAAACATGTTGGTTGCAGACTCGAAACCCTTAATCGAAACCTTACTCGGCGTCGGAACATCCTGCAACAATAAGAATGTTGCAACAAGGTGGGTCAGAACCATATAAAATGGAACTGGCAAGTGACACTTTGTGGACTCATAGTGGAAAAACTCTAATATCCTATATGCATATTTGGCTTGTGGAGTTTGAAGGCTGATTTGCATAAAGCCAATTTTTCCTATCTCTTTTCAAAACACTTTTTCATCTAAACGAGACAAGTATGGTATGACAACCATTGTCTCAACTACCCTGGTTCACCCTCCATATTTTACTTAGAGAAATTAGAATGATGAGATCTTCCATTGACGTCCTTGTCCAGCTTGCTCAAAATTGTCCGTAACCGGGGACACGGCTAAGTACTTAGTTTGACACTCTGCAGAGGTTGTGCACGTTCACCACAAGACTCCATCAGCCCATTCTGACCTTGACCTTCTTGAAGTGAAAAGGAAAGGAGAAGATGGAGCCGGGATCTTTCAGAGGAGCTTTCCCATACCGATGGCCGAACAATACCTCCTACCACCCCTACATCTGCTTGTTCGACCGGTCAGGTCTACTCAACATACTCAATCCAGACAGAGCCCATATGACTTGTGGCTGCACGATAAGCTAACTAAGACTTGGAGTAACTTCAATCTCTTTGTCCCTGGGTGGCCATCTGCAAGTGAGCCAATCTCGGGTGAAAAACACCATAGACATGGCCCCGAGTAGCCACTCAACAATAAACCACCAAAGCAATGCCATTCCACCCAGGAGGTTCTTTAACTTAGTAGAAATTTTACTTTTCACAAAAGAACATTTAGCATAGCATGTCCATAATTCTACTAAGTTATAATAGGATTCTAGACCAACTAGTATAGGGTACTACTCTAAACAGTTTAGCATAGCAATACTATAACACCTATCATGCTTTTGTGAAATAAAACTACTAACATGCATATAGTCAAAATAGTAGGAAATTCATGAATGTGCCACTTGCCTTGGTAGCAGGAGGAGTAGGAGCAACAGTTGATAAAATTCCCGAATCTCTCCGAAAGGTCTAACAAATAAAACAAGCCACACATAAACATACACACAAAATAACAATACAATAAAATATGATATGCATGAAATGCAATTAAAATCACAATAAAAATATTACACTAAGTTTTCTGGTTTGTTAAAATATGCATGAAGTCAAAATGCAATTAAAGCAATTTTTACTATGAAAACAATACAAAACAATTCCCAAAAAGGGAATAAGCCAAATTAAATACTACTATTAAAATAAATAATTACAAAAAATATGGGAGTGGTCTTTCTGGATAGAGGGCTTCTAAACTAAGCTAACCCAATTGGATTTACTCAAAAAGCTATTTTTAAACTAAAGTTATGCCAATTTTACTCAAATTTCACATTTGAAATTCAAATAATTGTCCAATTAGCAAAACAGAAAACTAAAATGCCAGAAAGATTCTATAGGTTCTAAGGATTTCAAATATATAAAAATATTTGAATTTGGGCGAACAGATAAAAATATATGATAAATCTAAGGTGCGGGGGCTTTTCTGCAAAACAGACAGAAATATCTAAATCGGGGAAAATCCAGAAAAAGCTTGTCCACGCGGCGTCCTCCAATTGGCTGTTTCTGCTAACTGGGTGCTGACGAGGCGCTGACTGGACTGCTGACTGGGCCGTACCGATTCGGAAATAAAGGTTCTAATCGTGACCGTTGATTGCAGATCCAAGGGCTCAGACGCTAGGGTTTTACCGAGGTGGTGTTGTGGTCGCCGGAATTGGCCAGGGCGCGTCGGCGACGGCTCGGGCTTCGAGGGCGTTGGCGTTCCGGTGGTCCCCGGAGACGAAGGAAACGACGACGAGGTGCGGCGTGTCGAGGCGAGCTCGGTGGCGCGGCGGAGACGAGCAGCGCGTCCTGGTGCGGCGAGGGGGTGCGGCTGGAGGAGCTCGGGGCGGCGGCTTGCTCCTGTCGAGCTCGTGCTCGACGCTCGGCTGCGTAGAAAAATTCGTGACCGTGTCAGAGAGGTGCGGAGGGTCGGGGGAGAGAGATAGGGACCAAAGGGGCGTGGCCCAGCTCACCGGGGCGACCGGAATCAGAGGAAATGCGGCGGCGGCAGAGCGGACTCCAGTGACAAAATACGGCGGCCTGGGGGCACGATTCGTACGGGAAGGAGAGGGGAAAAGGAGGAGGGAGCAGGTGCTACTTATAGGAGCAGACGGGGGAGGAAATTATGGCCTTAATGGCCCGATTGATGACCTTGATCGCCGGCCGGGAGTTGCCGTGGATGCATGCGTGATTTTGGGAGGAAGACGATGGTGGTGTCGGTGCTGACAGGTGGGTCCCACCTGTCAGTGAGGGTAAGAAAAGAAAAGGGCGAAGGGGTACGCGGGCTGCTGGCGGGCTGCTGCCAGGGACGGTGTTGGGCCGCGGCTGGGCTGGCTTTGGCTAGCTCGGCCGTGGTGGCCCTTTTCCATTTTTTTTTGTCTTATCTCCTTTTCTATTTTCTGTTTTCAGAAATACAAATAACTTTTGAAATAATAGTTCAAATTGGTTCAAACCAATTTGAATAATTTTGTAAAATCAAAATAATCCTTTTAAATACTTTAGAACCTTTTCCATAGTATTTTATTTTTAAATAAATTCAATTATGGAGTATTTGCATAATTGACACCTTTATGTCAAAATAACAAATAGGCTTTTATAAAATATTTTTGAACTCAAATAAAATCCAGAGAAATATTATGTGTAAAATTCATTGATTATAAACCATGATAAACTCATTTATGTTATTTTTACCCCAAAATAATTTACCACAAATACCCTTGGCATTTCACATGGTAATTGGTGATATTTTCCCAAGTTCGAAATAGAATTAAATCTCTTCCAAATAATTTGATAAAATACTTTTTGGAAAAAAATATTTAAAATAGAACACATAGGTATTATTTTGGCCAACCAATAAACTCATGAAAGACCAAATATTATATAGAGCATAATAGGGCCCCTTTATGGCATTTTCTCAATTAGGGTTTAAAGTGCAAATAAAATTCCAACTTTTGAAACTTCAAATGCAACATGACAAGAAGATGATGCATGTATGCATGATTTTTGGATTTCCAAAACAAAATAATTATAATTTTCAAAAAGTTTTTGATCTGATTTTCCAAAAATTTAAAAAAAACTTGGGATGTTACACATGATAACTCTGGACAGATCACCCAGTCACTAAGAGAAGTAGCTCCTATTTACACATGGTCTTTTTTTGCAAGTTATGAATCATGAATACAAATGATCATATGTAATAGGAGCTAATTAACTCGGAAACCAAAACAGGTAGCGATCTAATTGACTTTATGTTATATGCATGGGTCGAGGGAAAGGTTCAACCGAGGAAGGAGTTAGCCCATGGAGAATATCGAGAGCAAGTTCAGAAATAAATTAGCCTAAGTACCTATGGCATGTAACAATTAGAATACTTCTCTGTGGAAAAAATATGTTTCTTCCTATCAGTTCTTTTGTGAGTAGAGTATAGAATGCGGACAATGCTCTTCCACCTCGCACTAAACCTCGATTTTAGCATAATTATTATAATTAAAACCAGCTACTTTCTGCAATTCCTTACCTAAAGAAACCAACTATCTAACCAGTTTATACGGGTCACAAAGAACTAATCACAGAGGCACTGAGGGCGTACACAACCTCAACCACCTCATCAATCTTCTCTGCTAATTAATGGTTTTAATTTATTTGCAAGCACATGTTTTATGTGGTAAATGATTGGAAGAACAAAATTTAGAAACTTTATATGAACTTCTCATATGTACCAATCATTAGAGTGCAACATTGTAGCAATTTAACATAATTCGGCGATAGAAGTAATAGGTTGAATTGCACAACAGGCTTGTATAGCAAGTAGGAAATGATGCATGGAAAATCATGATGAAAACCATCTAACGTAATTATAGAAGGCATTGCTTCCTAGCCATCAGAAGCCAACAATTTTGAACAAATATAATGCAAAGAGATAAGTTACTTTCTTCGTTGAACTCTGTAGATATCATGGAGCATTGCAACAGCGTGCAACCTACATGGTGCTACATGAACATCAGCAACAAATGTGCAATTCCATCCGAATTTAAAAAATAAAAGAAAGCAGTAAAAAATGTCGCTGCAAAAATAAACTTGAATGAGCAAGAGAAGTAATCGAAAACATAATCAAGTATGCAAACCCCTAAAGACAAAGCACATAAATGAGATTTTTTTCTTTTTAGTAACCAGATTAAATATATAATAATGAGTTTACCATCTTTGCTATCCTTGGAAACACGGAAAGAAAACAACACTTTCATACTCTTGAAAATTCTAATTTTGAAGTGTCATGTCCATTTTCAGTTTGGAGAAGGCATAAAATATATTTTAGTTGTCAAAATAAACTATATTAAACCACAGAAGCAACTGAAAACATAGTGAGGTATCCGAACTTTTGAAGGAAAAGCACAGAAATGAGAAACAACTCTGAATTTTTAGCCACCAACCTAAACATTAAATAGCAAGTTTACCACTCTACTATTTTTCAAAACAGAGAAGAAAACAGCTAGATACTTTTAACTACCTAATTTCGAAACAGGATAAGGCATACTATTGTGCATGCCTCATAAATTAATTCTAATGATCAATTGTTTTGTGATACATTCTCTCTTCATGAGCACCCTTTTTTATTTAATTTGTAAGAGAAAGAAGTATTCTATAGTGAAAGATCAAAGAACACACTGAACAAATGTGAGCAGAAAATGAAGAAAGAAGCAAAATACAGGTGTGCACAAGGAAATACGCATACTCTAGCTCCAGATTTGCAGGAGTTCAATTTGTAAGTATGCCCAAGGGGAAGGAGCCAGAAGTAGGAAAGGAAAGAGACATATAAGTTTTAGCAACACAGGATAACAATCTAGATGCTTCAAACTGAATTGTGATCAATTATTTTGCTCGCAAATCTCTCCTTTTCTTCTCTTGAAGCAACACCAGAAATTTATTAATCTTAAAATGGCCCGAATAACCAACATGCTAAGCAGGAAAATGTTTCTCAAGGAAAAATAATCATACATAGAGCGAAACTAAGCAAGGTGAGAAGCATCTACAGATGATGGGCATGGCAAGAGCACCTGTGTGTTACCGATCTGAAGCGATAAACAAAAACACAGAGAGAGAAGAGATCATGAAGAAAACGTATGTAAATCACAATCTGAGGAATAGACGGGTGGTGGCTATCGTCGACCACAAGTCATCTTCAACTAAAGGAGAATAATCAGAGGAAAATAAGAAACTGAAAAGAAAAATCAAATACAGCGCAAATCCATGAGGAATCCAGGAGAGGGAGTGAGACAGAGAGAACCTGGGAGGGGATCACGATATCAGTGTCGACGAACAAGGGCGGATATGGCACAAAAATTGCACCCTGAGCCATCAAAAGAAAATTACCAAAATAGAACATGAAAGATGCCTGCCCAGCGAAGTGGTATATGTAAATGGAGAACAGAAAGAAGCGAGGCTATGAAACTCATTGGTGCAAATAAATATAAGCACCAGGAAAAAAACAAAGAGGTCCAACACGCTAGTTCCATTAAATCAAATAGAGATCTACACAAATTTTGTAGTACCTTTTCCACTCTAATGTGGAAAAATAAGCACCTTTTTTATTCTCATGATCTAACTAACTTTAGAATCAACAACGCATGTGCTTCAATACAGAAAATACTGTAAAACATTTGAGAATAAAAATACCAAAGAGGAAGAAAATAAGCCAAAATTGCTCCAATGGGAATTGTGGTCACCTGGCTCTAATGCTAGTTAAAGTTTGTCTTCCGCTTCCTAGGTAGAAGATCATTATAAGCTCAACACTGAAAAAGAAGACCACTCGGTGATTACATAAAAATTTAGTTGTATAAGATCATTCGGGAAAAATCGGTGAGTAGATAACAAATAAACTATATAGGATCAACATATACCAAATTGTTTGCTCAAACTTATCATGCTTAATGATCTAACTGACACAAATGATGGTTAGGAAATACCTTATGCAGCGAATCAGCAGGGAGATGGTTCACTTAGGTTTGATGTCGTCATCCTTCACTACAGCGGTGACACTTTGCACTCTTCCCGTGATTAGATAAAGGTTAAATTACACATACATGATCAACATATCCAAATATCTTAATGGAGAGCAATGGTAGGCCGTCATATAACTTTATTTCGATTAAAATATAAGATTCATTACAGGTCAATAGAATTGGTAGCCACTGCCAAAATTAGTTGGCCAAACAACTACATTTGGTTCTTCACGTATGTTAAACAGAAGATAAAAAAAAGCATGAAACGAAATATGAGAACAACTTGTTTAGATTTCTGTCACACTTTACAGGCATACATAAAAAGAATCTGCACAAACAAAAATGATTTGTCAGGAATTTAACCATGCATGCATTCAATTCATCAGAAAGATATCCTAGGGTAAAATGAATGTCAATCTGAAAATTCATACAGAAGAAAAAAAATCAATGCTTCTGAAATATTGAATAGCCAAATGAAACAATTGATCCATATGATGCAGTTGTACCAATTCTTCTCTAGGATCAGCCTTTCCCAAATAGTTGTTTCCTCAACAGAATGTATGAATTTGACCATGCATGCACTTAATCAAACATCCCTTTTAACCCAGAATGCTATGTACGTGCAAGAAGGCCTTATATGCATGAATTTAATCAAGCACCCCTTTTAACCCAGAACTATATCTATACAATATCCAAATACTACGTAAATCTAAGAAAAACATCATGGAATTTGAGTTTACTTAGAAGAGGCATGAATAATTCATGCACCAATCTTTTTCAAATAATGGTGATCTTCCTTTGAACCATGGATACCTAACAGTATACAAAGTTACCAATTATCAAATTGAACATTACAATGCACTGTAATACTGGGATTGAATGCATCTATACAGCAAATACAAATTAAATACGGAAATAGTGATATCATAAGTCGGAGGTTTATCCCTCCAAAGCACAATAATATCATGAAGAGGAAATAACAATCAATATAATGAGTTCATGTGGGGTCACTCTTCTTTCAAAAGAGAGGTAAGTGAAATTACCTTACAGAAAATTAGACTGGGCAAAAGGCTTTATATGTATGGCATTTCCAATTCACTGTAACACAGGGGAGAGCACATTAACAATTTTCATAATACACCATTGAAATCCAGGAACACCTTCCAAAGAGAAGGAGGCAGCGATAACCGACAGTGAGCTGCATAAGCCAGTACACTTTCAATCACATAGACCTACAAAAATGATCAGTGATAATTTCATCAAGCAGAATATGAAAATAAAATCTAGCCTCATCAGAATATAAACATATCTCTAGACTCCTCAAAGATAAACCACATAGCAAGAGATATAAATTACTTTCTCTCGACTTGCATAAATGTTCATTTTTGGTGGGGAGAAGGGAAATGACCAACGACCTGGATGAAGATTAAAAAAATGAGCTCTTAGCTGCCTTTTCCTCTTCCCAGCCCACTCTTTATCACCACATCATTGACGCTCAGCTCTATGGCCACACTGAAAATGGCCTGCAAGAACCGCTTCTCACCACATCACTTAGTTTCCCCAGATCCGTGTCTTTTCGTCAAGACTGCAAGAAAAGCAGGATGAAAAGTTTGAAGTAATCATAACCTACAACCGAAGTACACCAAAGCGTAGCTGAACCAATATGCAAATCAATGATAGAAACTAAGAAATTGAAAGAGAGGAGAAGAAATGGAAATAAGCTCACGTGCGTCCAATGTTACATGTTGTTGTGAGCCCTCATCGGCAACCGACAGGGGAGATGTGGAGAAGGTCAGGGGGCAAGCCGATGGGCTACCGCCTGCTGGACGTCGTCCTCCCCCCTCATCGACAACCGGGAGGGAAGATGTGGAGGAGGCCAGGGGGCAAGCCGATGGGTTGCTGCCTGCTGGACGTCGTGCTTCCCCATGAACCAGGGCCGAGTCCCACTCCTCGGTGGCGCCCACAGATGTGAGATGTGTCTCCTTGGTTCGTCAGCATCCTCGCCTCGAGCAGCCGTGTTGACCGGGTGAAGGAAGTGGCGGAGGAGGGCGTTCTCGAGCTCGTCGGAGGCTAACCAGCCACACGCGTAATCCGTGGCTCGAGCAGGGAGTAAGGGATGGCAGCACAAGAGCAAGGATGGGGACAGTGAGGGGAGGAAGAGCGCGAAGGGGCGGGACGCACGAGTGGGAGGACGGCGGCTAGGGTTTCTACTGCGGGGTGTGCGCTTTTATCTCACGAGGTGAAAGAATCGAATGGATGAGATGCATCAGGAGGCTCGATCGGACGGTCGCGAGGACACATGCCCTGAGAAGAGCCCCACCTGGGGCAACGATGTTATCTTTAGATGCAACGTCAATTACAATATTTTTTTATATGCCCATTGATTTTGTTAGACAGGGAGATGGTTAGTAGAAACATCCCGAACTGTACAATTTATCATTTACATAAGAAATATTGAACTCCAGCTCTAATATGTCTTTACAAATGGAGATCTTTGTGAATGAAATGCGAAAATTAAATTCCGACCCACCGTTTACTCTCTGAGTACACATGGTTGTCGTCATAGGTTTTTAATGAGGACGTTGAACTACCTATATATTGTTAGTGCTAACTTAAGTTGATATTTACATATTCTATGCAACAATTACTAACTCCGCAATGTTGTATCTATGGTTAACTGGAGCAGATAACCCAAGGAGATTTCGAGTTGACGAAACGTGATCAAGCAAATTCTGAGTTATTAGTTTAGTTCAGTCTATAGAACATAATTAGGTTAGTCATTTTCTATTTTTTATAGGTGCACACAGAGCTCTAAGATTGTGTAAGTGCTATTTATTCATCCACTCTATCTTATTGGAGAAGTTCCATGGTTACACTTATTAGCCTGTAAAATGGCTAAATCGTTTCCAGGTATTGTTCATTTGCAAGATATTTATCGGTTGAGAGAAATAGTCAGGTAGGAACTAGCAAACGTCCACTTTATTAGATTTATTAGATGTATCTTGGATGAGAGAAATGGTGATGTTATTTGGAAGCACTTTTGATTTTTGCGGGGGCTTTTGATTTGTTGTACAGAAGAGAAAATAAATTTCTTCCGTTTTTTTTGCTCCATTTTCTCTCCATTTCATGTCCTATATTATGCTCTGCCTTTTGTTATCAAATGGTGGGGTGAACTCTGAAGCTCTGACTGTCCAGCGACCAGATCTTCTTCACTGGAAGTCATAGTACCATCTTATCTTAGAACAAAGTATATATTTTGTACATTGTATAGTGTTGTGGACTACAGTAAGAGAGTCGGAACAAACTATATATTATGTACCTTGCTAGGTTAAGTCCACTTACAATTCGCAAAGAAAAGGTTAGATTCAGTTAGTATAAATGTTCACATTAGGAAAGGGCATAAGGAGTCCAACTGTATTAAGGTCGAGAGGTAAAACATCCAACGCACAAGGAAACATTGTGTCTTAGTGTAATCAAGCAAGAGTAATCAATATATCATCTCCCAAGTTATTATCTATCTAAATCCATGCCTATCCAATCCCTTGCGACCATGTCATCTGACTATCTTCAGTACAATAGTTATCCAATTGTGAATCTAGGTCCATATGTTTCTTTGTAGTAAACATGTACCTTGTTTAGCTCATTAGTACCATGTCTAATCGGGTGAACGGAATCCATCTAATGTCTTGTGCATGATATAACTTTATCTTGTGACAACATAAATGTTCTAACAATGTAATAATGGTACACATTATGTGATAGTTTCAATTTATTATAGTCTCTTTAATTTATATGCTAATTGAAAATTCATATTTATTAGTGCACATTTTATTGTTAATCATTCTCCTACCAGAAAAGTGTGGGGGGTAGTATTGCGTGTAAGATGCATCAGTATTTTTTAAACATGATATTTAGGCTATGCCTCGCGCTCAGATGACATATGATTTCCTCTTTAGTAGCAGAAGAGCATAAGTGCGTGCTTAATGTTTAGATTGTTGCATGAGACACACCATCGTCCTGAAGCTCAGTAGATGCGAAACTTAAACAGTCAATTGCATACCTTGATCTTCTCTATTATATCTTCTTTAACACTGAAAGACTCCATACCCATTGCCTTTGTTTTAGTGGAACAGTGTGTTCATCCTTATCCGACCTCTGTCATTTGATGGTCCTATTTAATGATTCCATACAAACGGCGCGTTTGTCACTTCATGGCATAAGTAAAAGGGAACCAGGTACGCGTGGCGGTGGCACTGTTGAGGACTATGAATATTTTACTACTGGAATCCCAAATGTCAAGCCGACATATCACTGAAGAATATCATGTTATCACCTTGCAGCTTTGCAGGTCGTCTCATGGCAGCTTTGCAGGTCGTCTCGTTGCAGCTTTGCAGGTGTGGTTGGCCTCCATTTTAGTGTTCTAATCACACTCCACCATGTCTGAACTCTCTAACTTAGCACATGCACGTAGTGGTTTTTTACTAGCAACGTGATAATTACGGTGATCAAAATAATATATACGTTAGTATGTTAGTTCCTATTTGAATAACAAACTCATAATCCACATGTTCACATAAACATTAGATCTCCTGTATACATGAAACAACAACAAAACTATAGTTGTAGACTAGCAAAACAATTTTCTCAATAAATAGGTGCGTACAAGAAATATATATCTCACGAAAATTAATTAACAGAAACAGAATTTACATACTCCCTGATGTAGTATATTCTTTTGTCCTTTTATATGTCCATGAAAACATTAAATCGCCTACTTATGTTCTAGCCTAACTTAGTCACAAAGCAATCAAATACATTGTATTCCTCAGCATATAATATTTACACAGCTACATGCTACGGGCGCGGCGTGCCGCGGCGCCAAGGCCTACTAGTATCTCTTATAGAAAGCGCAATCTCGAGGAGATACATGTACGCGTGGTACTCTTTTGAAAATATATATCCCGCTAATAATATGAATCTCTCTTTGTACTTGTGTAACACAAGATTATAATCTTTTTTAGGAACAACATGTTGTATACTATCTCATTTTTTGGTTGCACAAGTCTCATTATTGTTGCGTGTCTGTTTACGTAAGCTCAACAAACATATTTTGAGATCGATGCTTATCTTTTTGTGGTCATTGTGGTTCTTCTATTATCTATATCTTTTATAAGATAAAACCCTGCTAAAATGCATTAATGTTTTTTCTATCTTAACATGCAAGCTATCCACATCATCCACTCACTTAGCCAATCAGTTGTCCATGTTATCTGCACTAATATTTAGTAATCTTTGCTTGCAAACTCCAAATCATCCATCTTTTGAATAATTTAATTGTTCAACCTAATAATTTTTAATACACATATATTTCGTGTCGAATAAATTTAGTATCTCGACTATGGAAATTTAATTTTACATATTCCTTTAGATAACTTAACCTATCATACTTTTTGACCCTTTTATTTACGCAATGTTATTTCTAAAGGGATTCCCGCTACAACGCGCGGTATACTTCTAGTTATATAGAAAAAGCAAGTTAAATATAAAAATATATACGTCAGAAAATTTCCAAAAAAGCAAACATACAAACTTTAATTTAGAATTTATAGCCAATAGATTTTTGAAATATCTTCATACCTATAAAGTTAAATAAAATTATATATATTTTCCACCATACGAAATTTGTCTAATCTTATAAACCTAAGACATACATTATTGACATGTATCTTCACCCTTGATCTGTCCCCCACATTATCGCGACTCTCAATCAAGGTATCCTTGGGCTCGCCAAGAGTATCGAGAACAAGTAATGGCAAAATAAGGGGCAAGAAGTGGGGCTAGCCACTGAGATCGATGTAGGAAAAAAAAAGAAAACATGTCTTGCATCCGCAGATAGATAAAACGCTTGGCTTTCACATTTTCTGCGCTTGGGCAGTTTGTCTCGCAGTAGAGAGGACCTAGCCTACTTTTGCGTAGGATAAAATCATGATTGACATGCACATTGTCACGTGGTGACTTGGGCGAGTGTTAGAAATTACTAACTACTAGTTAGAGCATTTCCGCTGGCGCTCTCGACAACCCTCCCAATAGATACTGATACGTGCTGAAAGAGCATGGTGCCCTCATTTGTGATTGTGATAATTAATGATAATCTCTATTGACTAATGTTTGCACTGAGTCATATTTATAGAGTTGGTCCATAGGCAATGCTTGAATTAATACCATATGTTGGTTTCAAGTTGAAAGAAGAAGATTATGTGATGACCTTGGTGCTATTTAAGGGGTTATTTGAAGAATGGTAATGATGATTTTGAGCCTATAGCGAGCATGTCTTGAAGAAGATTATTGTGTGAGCATTCATGTCCTTGTTCAAGACATCATCATTTTGAGGAGTGAAGAAAAAGCACAAGGTTGTGAAGTGAAAGTTCAGGATGTGCATCATGAAGAGACCATATGCATGAATCTTGCCACCTATTTGGAGATAATGGCCTAGTGAAGATATACTGAAAAGTGCCTCTCCCATATTGGTATATGGGGGAGCAACATGTGAGTCTTCACCGAGCGAGGCGCAATGATGAACGGCGGTCCAACTTGAGAAGGTCAAGATTGTTATCATCTACTTCAAGTGGATTATGATGTTAGTTGAGAGACTGGTGGCAAAGGTATGATCTTGATAGGTTTTCTATTTAACGGTCTCATTATGTTGGTTGAGAGACCGAGTTATAGGATAGATAAACGTACTATCAAGAGGGATTCTCGAGCGAGTATCTTGATCGTATCATTTGTAGAGAGCTCAAAGCTTTGCATCTTTGACATCATCTTTATTGGTTCTTTTTTTGCTCTTATCGTGGTGAGGTGTTGGCGCTTGTCGTGATCTTCATGACAAACTCAAGTCCTTCGACAACCAGTTTTGTATGCATCTTCTAATATATTTTCTATGTTGGAAATTGTAACAATCCAAGATTTTCAAAATTTTGAAAATTCTGAAAAATCAAAAACTTTGTGAAAAATTTATTTATTTTTGTTTTGAAATTTCAAAAGAAGCATGACCTTCCTGATTTCATTGCATAAGTCCATTTGTGCTCCTGGTTTTATAAAGTTTTCAGAATAAATAAAAATTTATATCTTATATTTTTCCAAAATTGGGAAATAGCAATAATTACCATTTAAATGGGTATTTTGGTAACTTAAATGGTGTAAAAATATTCCCAAATAGTATATTTTAATCATGATTATTTTTACAAATTGGTTTGACTCAATTTGGAAGTGTATTGCAAAAGTTAAAAAAAAATTAAAAAAGAGAAAAAGAAAAGGAACAAAAAATAAATAGAAGAGGGCCACCGGTCGAGCCAGCCCAGCTGCGGCTCATTTGCATCCATGGCCGAACTAGCCCACCTCTCTCTCTCTCTCTCTTGTTCCTTTTCCTTCGTTGACAGCCCGACCCCACCTGTAAGCTACGACGACCACATCAGCGCGCCCTTCTTCTTCCCCAAATCGCGTGCTCGTCATGGCAGGAAACAAGTGATTGAATTCATCTTCAATTCGTGTGATTACGGCCGAAATCAACACGACCTCGTAGCCCTACTTAATCCCATGCATATCCTCTCTCTTTTGCCCTAAGAACTAAAGCTTGAGAGCCACAGGGCTGCTCGGATTCCTCCCTGGAGTACCGCCACTGCCGCCGGCGAGAAGCATCGATTTCTGTAATCTCCGACGACCTTGTGCCTCCTCCTTGGTCCCTTCCATCCTATTTTCGGCCGGCACATCATTTTGACAAGGTTTGGCATTTCTTTGCGCCCCAGATCGTCAAGTACGTCCTCGACAACTGCCGCCATCCACTGGAGCTCCTCCGACGAGCAATTCCCGTCTAACCGGAGCACCCCGACACTGTCAACAATGCCACCATTTCCGCTGCGGCCTCCTGCATCGTATGACTCGTCCATCCCTGGTCCCTCTCCTTCCATCGGAACGCAGCATGCCATGCGCGTCGCCGCCGCACCCCAAACCCTAGATCCTAAGCCGTCTGATCTAATTTCTACGGCTGTGATTAGAACCACTAAATTGAACCGGTATCTTCTGTTTAGGGCCTTTAGATCTAGATCCAACAGATCAGGTTAGATCACTTAGCGAAACAATAGCAGCCAATAGGAACCCACCACGTGGCCCTTCCTTTTCTGGATTTATTCCGGAATAGATTTTAAATGGCTGTTTTAAAGAAAAGCCTCTACAACTTCAAACCCTTATAACGTTTTATCTGTTTGGCCAAAATTTACAAACTTTATGGTTTTTAAAACCTCTGGACCTGTAGAATATTTTAGAATTGTTAGTTTTTTGTTTTGCCTTATTTTAATTTATTCAAATTTCAAATGATGGATTTGAGTAATTTTAGCATCACTTTATTTCTATGAATTATTTTTGAGTGATTCCAGTGGGAATAGTTTTGTTTAAAAGCCCTCTATCCAGTAGACCAATCCCATATTTTTATAAAATATTTTGTGCAACAGAAGTATTAAATTTTTATTTATTCCTTTTTGGGAGTATTATTAGTGCTTTCAATTATTCAAATTGCATTCTTTTGTCTTATGACTTCATGCATGTTTTCAAAAATCAGAAAACATAGAATAGTTTATTTCTTGTGTATTAAATTGCATTTCATGCATGGCATATATTTTTGTATGGCTACAATTGAATGGTATGTTTATTTGTGATTTGTGTTAGACTATTCGGAGAGACCCGGGAATTTTAGTAATTGTTGCTCCTGCTCTACCTGCTGCAAAGGCAAGTATTACTCCCTCGTAAAAGTCCTATTATTTCTAATATTTACATTTTAAAATATTTGTAGTATGCATGACAGGGCTATATCTGTTTAGTATGCTATAGCTTTAAAATCCCAAAGTAGTATAACCACCCCTTTTATACCATGTTGAAGTAGCCTTTAACTTAGTGGAATTGCTAAGCTATGCCAAGATAAAATGTTTTAGTAAAACTAAGATGTCGTGTCCCGGTTACAGATAATTTGACTGAACTGAAGAATAACAACTTGAGCAACTAGAGAGAAGAAGACAACTCGAGCAACTTGACTGAAGAGGACAACTTGAGCAAACAGACTGAAGAAGACAACTTGCAGCAGTTGGACAAGGAAGACGTCGGAAGATCTCATCTTGCCAACTATCTTAATAAAATTTTGATTAGTGAACAACCATGGCGACTCACCGGAGTTTACCGTGTGTAGTCACCCGACACACTGGAGTTTACCATGTGATGTCTTGGGTTCATTGGAGTTTACTAGTGTTACCATTTTCACTGGAGTTTACCATGTGATGTCTTGGGTTCATTGGAGTTTACCAGTGTTACCATTTTTACTGGAGTTTACCATGTGATGTCTTGGGTTCATTGGAGTTTACCAGTGTTACCATTTTCACTGGAGTTTACCATGTGATGTCTTGGGCTCATTGGAGTTTACCAGTGTTACCACTTAATTAGAGTCACCTGACACACTGGAGTTTACCAAGTGTTGTCACAGTTTCACTGGAGTTTACCAGTGTTACCACTTATTGAGTCAAAATTGTTTATTAAAATATAGGATAAAACTTGCTTTACTCAAAGAGCCTTCAAACTCCACCAGCCAGATATGCATATAGTTGATAGAAGTTTCCTCTATGAGTCCACAACTATCACTTGGCAGATCCATTTCAATGGTTCTGACCAATTTTTGGCTGTAACCTACGTGTTGCAGGTTGTCATGACGATGAGTAAGGAAACGGATAGGGGTTTTGTGTCTTCAACCAACATGCTTGTTTGTGGCTGCATAAAGCTGATGAGGACTCCATGCTTTATGTTATTTATTCCGCTGCAACTCTTTCAAAGCTAGCTTCGAGCTATGCACCTTGTAATGAATATTTATAAATTCTGGATCATTCGTGTAATAAATTGATACAATGTTATGGTATTCATCGCAAACTATGTGTGCTAATGATTCGATCCAGGAACTAGCACTATACACATGGATCTTGCCTATTTAAAAGGGCAGAATTGCTAAAGAAATATTACTAGTTCATCTTTGAGAAAAGTTCCCTCACACCTCTCCATGTATGGTATTTTCTCTAATGCCATTTCATTTGGAGTTTATTTGCAATAGTTATAAAGTTTCTAGTGCTGTTGGTCGGTTGTTGTTTCTGACTGAAACATGCAGTGTGCCAGGACCGAAACTTCCAGTGTCTCTACATCGGAACTTCCGGACTTGACCCCAAATATTTCCGGACCTAGATTTCCTTGTCCTTGAGGAGCCGCGTCTGCGTGGTGCTCCTCTCTAGACAGGGACCGGAAGTTAGGCCGGATATTTCTAGAAAAACTTCCGGGAGCCGGAATTTTTGGTGTCCGAGACCAAAACTTCTGGAATAAGTTTTAGAATTTCCGGCCTCCGATTGCTGTAACTGTCATATTTTTACAGGATCCATAAATAGCCTCTCTCTTCCCCCAAGAGGAGGCTTCCCATTGGTTTACCTCTCTCCTCCATTGCTGACCTTGAAAAAAATTGGGTTTCTGTCTATCCCTCAATGATTTTGCTCCTTTTTAGGGAAAAGAAAGGGGAGATCTAGATCTACATTTCAACAAATCAATCTCTCCTTTTGGTGAGGGGAGCTATTGGATCTAGATCTTGGGTATTCATTTTTTGAGTTCTTCCTTATTCTTCCTCTCCTATTCTTCCATTCCATTAGTTGGATTGGTGGGATTTGAGAGTGAAGGACCTGACCATCTCGTGTGGTCTTGCCATTGCATTTGCTGCATCGGTTTGTGCTATCCATGTGGATATGTCGAAGTGAAGTTTGAGAAGCTCATTTCTCTTGGGTGCATTGTGTTCCCGAGGTCTTGTTCCTCTTAGGTGCATTGTCTACCTTAAAACAGTTGGTGGTGTCGCGAAAGCTCTTCTTGGTGTGAAGTTTCAGACAAGTTTCGGGAGCCTCCAATTAAGTTGTGGACATAGCCCCAGAGAAATTGTACGGGTTTAGTCAACGCCCTTAAGAATACCTATTAATGGACTGGATGTTTGCCTTGCGCGGAGAGGCCCAAGGAGGATAAGGTGAGCACGCAGTGTGTTGGACTGCCTTGGTGGATCCACACCTCTCCAACGGAGATTAACTTCCCTTAGGAAGTGAACTTTGGGATAAAATCATTGTCTTCACTTGTGTTGGTTATCTCTATACCCGAGCTTTTTTACTTGTGCATTTAAGTTGTCATAGCCATCGAGTTTGAAGTTATATAGGCTATCTCACACCTTGTTGTTTAACTTTCTTAGTATAATTTGTTGGTGCACATAGTGATCCCAGTATATTAGGTTTTGTGCTTTATGAATTAAACGCTAGTTTTATTCTGCATTTATTCAAGCCATAATCGTAATAGTTTTAAAACGCCTATTCGCCCCCTCTAGTCGACATCTCGTTCTTCACGTGGGACACAAAAACAACAACCAGCCACGGTCAGAAAACTCGTCTCGACAACCCCAATAGAGAGTCCGGCACTCCCACCCCACCCCTTACAATTTGAGACCCAATAGAAAGTGTCGGACATGTCTGACAACAAACTCCACCTAGAGATGGTGAAAGAACATTCATTGTCCCTATTTGTTTTGGTGATCGATGACAATGCAATTTGCGGTTTAATGTTCTTGTGTCTAAACTTTTAGGTATATTAGTTTGTTGCATAGGAAAAGAAGGAACCATATAAGAAAAGGGTAATCGCAAGGTGTTGACTTTCCTATTGTTTGTAGGGTTGAATTCAGCCTGTTTGTGCTATGCCTGGAAAGCCCGGTAGTACCGGGTCAATCCCGGAAGTACCGGGTGACCGGTTGTGCTGCCCCTGTTCCGACCTCCTACCGCAGCTCGCCTCTGTTAGAGGTACGGAAGTAAGCCGGTAGTTACCCGATAGTACCGAGTCGTCTGGGACTACCGCGCTACTACCGCCTCACTACCGGAGTTTGCCTCTGTTTGAGGTCCGGAGGTAACCCGGCAGTAGGCCGGTAGTACCGGCTCATCCGGTACTACCGCCCTACTACCGGGCAACTACCGCAAAACCTCTCTGTTTGAGGTCCGGTAGTAGGCCGGTAGTTGGCCGGTAGTACCGGTACTCTTCCACTGCCGGGTTTTACTGCTGTGTGGGCCTGTCACTACCGGTGAACCGGTAGTACCGCCCTCAGGCCGGTACTACCGGATCTGTCGGTGCACTGCATAACGGTTGGATTCTCTCCCCTCCTATTTAAAGGGTCTTCTTCTCCAAGAAGACTTCAAGGCTTTCACTCTCTCACTCCTCCATTAATGCTCAAAGCCCAAGTCAAGTAGATCTCCCAATCACTCCATCCAAACTCGATGATCTTTGGAGGATTGAAGGAGAAGGCCCGGATCTACATCTTCACCAAGCCGTTCTTCACTCCCCCCTCATTCACTAGAGGAATTTCATTTCTAGGGTTTGCTTGTAATCTCTAGATTCATCTTGCTTACTACTTGTTGTGATCGTGACAGATTTGTTGATTTGGTAACCCCCGATTAAGTTGTGAGTGTGTGCCCCAAGAACTTTGTAAAGGCTCCGGAATCCGCCTTGAAGGACTCCGCTAGTGGAAGGTGAACCGTGCCTTTATGGTGAGGTTCATCGGAGAATAGGGTGAGGCCTTTGTGGCGTTGAGTAGGCCTTTATGGCGAGCTCACACCCCTCCAACGAGATGTACTCCCTTAACAAGGAGAAACTCGGGAATACATCCTTGCCTCCGCGTGCTTCTACTTTCGGTTATCTCTATCCCTTAGTTGCTTTTACTTGTATCGTGATAATTGCCTTGTGTTAGGTGCTAGCTTGTCATATAGGTAAATTCACCGTAGTCGCATATCTAGAGAATTTACCTTTCGCGTCAAGCCTAATTTGAAAGAGAATTAAAAATTGGTGTGGCACCTATTCACCCCCCTCTAGGTGCCCATACGATCCTTTCAATTGGTATTAGAGCCTTGGCTCATTAATTAGGCTTCACCGCCTATGAGAGTATGGCACCCGAGAGTGGAGAGCCGGAGGCCACTATTAGCGGAGTCGTCCATGGGTGCTCAAATGGAAAAATTGCGTGTAACGATTGCACAACTCTTGAATGCTAATAAAGCCTCCGCATCTCCCTCCCTTGAGGTTAACGCTTCTCCCACTCAAGTTGAGGAGGGTGAAGGAACTAAAGAATCTCCTCCTAAGATTGATGTAGGGAAGGCGGAGCACCATGAGGTTCCGTTTGTGTACTCCGTCGACCCTCCTATCCCGCATCCTCATATAAACAACAGGGGTGATCCACCTAGGCTTAATCCATCTTGTTTTTCTAATTGGAAATTTCTTATGAGATCTCGTGTCAAGAGTGCTTCGATCGAGCTATGGAGAATCATTGAGGTTGGATTCAAGGCCGTCGACCCAAACAACATGACAAGAAGAAAGATTGTGGATTGCCAACTCAATGACTTTTGGCCCTCAAGATGATTCAAACGGCCGTGGGGGAAAAGGACATGGCTCACATCGAACTCGCCACCAGCGCCAAAGAAGCTTGGGAGACTCTCTCCGAAGTTTGTTGGCAATGAGAGTATGAAGAGGAATAGATTTGAAGCCTTGAGCAACCAAGCCAAGGGATTTTTCATGGTAGAAGGTGAAGACCATGAAGACATGTTTCGAAGACTTAAGACCATTGCCACTCAATTTACACTACTAGGAAATAGCCTATCTGTGGCGCACCACTTTTGGCTTTCTGTGGTGCATGGTGGTGCATGGTGGGTCCGCCACAGATATCTCGCCACTAAATTTTAATTCTGTGGCGCACGAACCATATGCGCCACAGAAATATCAAATTTTTGTGGCGCACCTAGCTTCATGCGCCACAAAAAGACTTTTCAGGTTTAAAAAAATACAAAATACAACGTATACAAAGTCGTATACGTCGTCGTACGCCGCCACCGCAGCCTCATCCTCGTTCCCTGCGCCGCTGGTACCGGGGACGGCTCCCTGCACGACGCCGCCGGGATGGCTCCCACGAGAGATGCCGCCGCTGCCGGGGATGGCTCCCCTGCACGCCGCCGCCCACGGGAGGGCTCCCTACACGACCTCCGCGAGTTTCAGTCGTCGTGCCCCCCGCGAGCATCGGCCGCCGCGCTCCCGCGAGCTACCTACGACCCCTGCCCTCTCCGCCTACTGAGACTCAGGCGACGCCGATGGGGCCAGCCGGAGGAGTCGTGACCGAGGGAGCCGAGCTCGCCGCGCTTCTTCGCGTTGATGTCGTCTTCGTCGGCCTTATCCAAGACCTTCGGTGGCCGTGCTGCCTCCGGCTCCCCGCAGCCATGGGTGCCCTCCTTGGCAGCTAGGGCGTTTACCCTCCGCGCTCGCTCCGCTTGCCGGACCATGCCACAGTCGATGAAGCAGCGGCGCGAGGGGAGACCGGTGGCGGCGTGGAGGAGAGGCGAGGGGGCCAGCGGCGGGTGGGAGGGAGAGCGCGAGGGGCCGGCGGAGGGCGGGCGGGAGGGCGAGTGCGAGGGGCCGGCGGCTGCGTGGTGTGTGATGTGTGCAGAGAGAAGAAAGAGAGAAGATGCGTGCGTGCGTGGGTGTGTGTGGCCTGGGTTTGACCAGGTGAGAGGAGAGAGAAACTGGATCTGGATCTGGGATTTTTTTTATTTCTATCTGTGGCGCATGTGGCAAGATGCACCACAGAAATGTGACTTTCTGTGGCGCATATGTCCAGATGCGCCACAGAAAGTCATAGAAAGATGAAAGCCAATCATAGGTGACGGGCCCCACTATATTTCTATGGCGCATGCGACCACGGATGCGCCACAGAAAGTCGCAGAATTCTATGGCGCATGCCATCCGGTGCGCCACAGAAATATTTCTATGGCGCATGGCTATTTTGGTGCGCCACAAACAGTGATTCCACCTATAGCTAGTTTCCTAGTAGTGTTAGAGCTCTTGGAGCCACCTATGTGGATGATGCTTGGATCAAGAGGAAGTATGTGAGTGCCCTCATGCCTTTCGATCCCACCGACTTGAATAGTCTCCAAGGAAGGCACAGCTATCACCTCATGTCTTCCAATGAAGTTATGCAAGAGATGGCAGCATTCAAGGTGGCCGCCAAGAACGCCGAAGACACTCGTGCCCGGGCCATTGGAATGCACAAAGGAACTTCGCTTGCTTTGAAGGCCAAGGTTGCGGTGCAAGAGGAAGATGATGAGACTCAAGAAGATGTGTCACATTGGCATCCCAAAGATCTTGAAGATACCCTCAAAGACTATTCGGCCCTCACATCAAGAGCCTTTTGGAAGAGTCCGTCCAAGGCAAAGGAGCTTGTTAACAAGTCAAGTGGAAGGAAGGAGGGTGGCCAAAGGGTTCGTTCTTGCTACTATTGCCAAGATCTATATCACTTTGTGGCCGAGTGTCCGTTTGAGAATTGTGAACATCATGGAGGGAAGCTTGTTCGCAAGGACAAGTCAAAGATCACTCACAAGAAACCATTCTTCAAGAAGAATGCCAACAACAAGAAGCCCCCAAGAATTGTGGTGCTTGCACAAGAAGACTACTCATCGGGGGAAGAAGAAGAAGAAGAAACCACAAGTGAAGTGGCCGCCATTGCCATACCATCTTCATCATATCCTTCCCTCTTTGAATCCCCCAATGAGAATGTCTCCAACCCCTCCACAAGATGTCTAATGGCTAATTCCACTGAGGTATCATTCTCTCCATCTCCTAAGACTATGAATGATGCTACTAGTCTTAGAGTTAAAGAGGAAATTGTTGCCTTTGATCATTTTATAAAAAACTTGCAAGGTGAAACAAAGAAGCATTTTGAATCTCTCATGAGCCAATATGGTGAGGCTCAAGAGATGCTTGAGGTTAATGGTAAGATTGAAAGAGAGGATGCTATGGAAATTGCATCTTTAAAAGATAATCTTGAGGAAGAGCATGAGCTTAGGGTTTCTCTTGAGGAACACTTAGAATCTATAGAAGAGTCAAATGATTTAATTGTTGCTAAACTCATTAAATAACATGACCATGCAAAGAAAAGTTCGAGCTTGGTGTTGGTAATTCTAGACTAACCGAGGAGCTAGAGAAACTTTCCAAGGCTCACAAGGCCTTGGAGAGTGAACACTCTACCGTCACCAAGTCGTATGAACAACTTTAAGCTCAACCGTCTAAAATTGATATGCCTAGTTCCTCCACTCCTACTACTTGTGATCATGCAAATGTTATTGAGGAAAATGCTAGGTTGAAGATCAATCTTGCTAAAGCCATCTCCCTAGGCAAGAAACCCTTTGTTACGTCACAAAAGGGGAGAAGTGGTGTTGGCTTTGTTGAGGAGGAAAAGAAGAAAGAGAGCTTCATGAAGGATGCTAGGGCTCCTCAAGCAAAGAAGCTCCCTCAAGCCAAGAAGGTCAACATTACTAGTGGTGGTGCCACAAGCGGCAAAACCACTAGTGATGACTTTGCGGAAAAAACTAACCCCCACTATATTTTATATGTTGATTATTTTGGGGATATCTATGCTAAATTTTTTGGTCCTAGAAATGTTCCTATTGCTCGTTCTATTTGGGTTCCCGAGATCCTTGTTGCTAACAAAAGAGGACCCATTGCAAAATGGGGACCTAAATAAAAGCAATGATTTCTTGTAGGACTACGCTTCCGATGGGTCAAAATGGGTGCTTGATAGTAGATGCACAAGTCATATGACCGGAAGCAAGGAGATAATGATGGAGATGAGACCAAAACTAAATCATCCAACCGTCACTTATGGAGATCGATCAAAATCCGAGGTATCGGGTTTTGGCAAGGTGGTAGTCGCTAGGGATATGACCCTAGTGAATGTCATGCTTGTTAAAATCCTTGGTTATAATTTACTTTCCGTTCGTGCACTTTCTAAGATGGGCTTTGCCGTCTTTATTGATGTTGATATTGTGGTACTCTTGTGGAGCAAGACTCTAAAGGTCGCTTTCGTTGGATACGTCGAAAATGATTTGTTTGTTGTGGACTTTTCGCGAAAAACCACTACAAATTCGATGTGCTTATTCGGAAAGGCCGACGTGGGTTGGTTGTGGCATCGCCGCCTAGCCCATGTCAATATGAGAACTTTGCAAAGTCTTCACAAGGGTGGCCACATTCTCGGACTAAAAGAAAATGTCTCTTTTGCCAAAGATCGTGTTTGTAGGGCATGTGTTGAAGGAAAGATGCATGATTCTCCCCATCCTAGCAAGACTATTATGTCATCCAAGAGGATCTTGGAGCTTCTCCATGTGCATCTTTTTGGTGCCGTTCCCGAAGCTATTCTTGGTTGGAAGAAGTATTGCTTGGTGATTGTTGATGACTATTCAAGATTTATTTGGGTTTATTTCTTCAAGTCGAAGAGTGAGACCCAACAAGCCTTCATTGACTTCTCCAATGAAATGCAACGTCAACACAATGTCCCCATATTAGCTATTAATAGTGACAATGGCTCCGAGTTCAGGAACTACACTCTCAATGAGTTTCTTAGTGAAGAGGGTATTCGTCATCAATATTCTGCCACCTATACCCCTCAACAAAATGGTGTAGTCAAGAGGAAGAACCGGACCCTTATTGATATGGCTAGGTCCATGTTGGCGGAGTTTAAGTCTCTATTGAGCTTTTGGGCGGAGGCCATATCCATTGCATGTCACTCGTCCAACCGGCTCTACTTCCGGAAAGGTTTGAACAAGACTCTGTATGAGATCCTCACCGGCAACAAGCCTAACATCTCCTACTTCCGTGTTTTTGGTTGTAAGTGTTTCTATTTGATCAAAGGTTGTCGCTTAACTAAATTTGAATATAAATCACTAAAGGGTATCTTTGCTGATTATAGTGCCGAATCCCACACTTATAGAATCTATGACAAAGCCTCACAGTGTATCATAGAATCTTGTAGTGTGGTGTTCGAGGAAAATGACGGCTCCCAAGTGGCGCAATTTCAAGTTTCCGATGTAGATGATGAAACTCCTCAAGAAGCCATAAAAAGAATGGGTGTGGGATTTTTCTGCCCCATTGAGGAAACCCTTGTGGCGGATCGAGAAGGACAATGCTCTACTCAAGTGGAGCCGTCATCTACACAAGAAAATCATGCCAATGAAGAGCCTATTGCACCATCCCAAGAACAAGTTGAAGACCCTCAACCCCTTGATCAAGTTGCTATGCAAGAGCCCAACTCACCTATTTGTGATGCTAGCCATGATCAAGACCTTGCTCAATCATCTTCTTCTTCAAATAATGACGCCGTGCCTTTTGATGATCAAGGTCAACCTTCAGGTCAAGACGGGGACTCAAATGATCAAGATGATCAAGAGATTCTTCCAAGGTCAAATGAAGATATCGAAGCCCGTCGTAAAGCTAGAGTTGCAAGAATTATGGAAATCCGTGAACATACCCGTCAGAAGGTGATTGGTGATTTGAGAGGCAAGGTGTCCACGTGGAGGCAATTGGCAAACTTTAGTGGTCATCAAGCTCACATCTCCATGGTGGAACCGAAGAAAGTGTGTGAAGCTATTGAAGATCCGGATTGGTTGGAAGCCATGCATGAAGAACTCAACAATTTTGAGCGCAATAAAGTTTGAAAGTTTGTTGAGAAGCCAAAGGAGTGCCGCAATGTTATTGTTACAAAATGGATTTTCAAGAACAAGCAAGATGAAGATTGCATGGTTGTGAGGAACAAGGCTAGATTCGTAGCTCAAGGATACTCTCAAGTTGAAGGCATTGATTTTTGAGAGACCTATGCTCCTGTGGCTCGCCTTGAGTCCATCCATATCCTTCTTGCCTATGCATCCCGTTATAACTTTAAATTGCAACAAATGGATATTAAAAGTGCCTTTCTTAATGGTCCCTTAAAGGAGTTGGTGTTCATTATGCAACCCCCGGGGTTCGAGGATCTCAACTTTCCTAACCATGTCTACAAGCTTGACAAGGCACTCTATGGACTTAAACAAGCCCCACGTGCATGGTATGAGCACCTTAGAGAGTTATTGTTAGACCGTGGATTTGAAGTTGGGCAAATTGATCCCACTCTTTTTAATAAGAGGGTTAAAGGGGAGCTTTTCGTATGCCAACTATGTGTTGACGATATTATCTTTGGCTCATCTAACAATGCTTTTAATGATGAATTTTCAAAGCTTATGACCGATAGGTTTGAGATGTCCATGATGGGTGAATTGAAGTTCTTCCTTGGATTTGAGATCAAGCAATTGAGAGGAGGGACTTTCATTACCCAAGCAAAGTATATTCAAGACATGCTCAAGAGGTTTAATATGGCAGATGCTAAGGAGAAGAAGACTCCTATGGATACCAAATTCCATCTACAACTTAACCCAAAGGGTATAGATGTGGATCAAAAGCTCTACCGCTCCATGAATTGTTCGTTGCTTTATCTTTGTCCATCTAGACCTGATATTGTGTTGAGTGTAGGTGTGTATGCAAGGTATCAAGCCGCTCCTAAGGAAAGCCACATGTTGGTGGTCAAGAGAATACTACGATATTTGGTTCATACCCCAAGGTTTGGTTTGTGGTACCCAAGGGATTCATATTTCACTCTTTGTGGGTACACGGATTCAGATTGGGCCGGTGATCAAGATGATAGGAAATCAACTTCCGGGGCTTGCCAATTTCTTGGTAGGTCCTTGGTGAGTTGGTCTTCTAAGAAGCAAAATTGCATTTCTCTCTCCACCGCCGAAGCCGAGTATGTGGCCGCCGCTAGTGCATGTACTCTATTGTTATGGATGAGGCAAACTTTAAAGGAATACGGTGTCAATTGTTACAAAGTGCCTCTATTGTGTGACAATAAAAGTGCTATCAAGATTGCTTATAACCCGGTGCAACACTAAAGAACCAAGCATATTGAGATTCGTCATCACTTCATTCGAGATCATGTTGCCCGTGGAGATACTGAGCTAGCATATGTGCCAACCAAAGACTAACTTTCCGATATATTCACGAAGACATTTGATGAAGCAAGGTTCACTTATTTGAGGAATGAGCTAAATATCGTGGATTCAAGGAGCTTGACTTGAC
This sequence comes from Puccinellia tenuiflora, assembly GCA_012064385.1. Classification (NCBI taxonomy): domain Eukaryota; kingdom Viridiplantae; phylum Streptophyta; class Magnoliopsida; order Poales; family Poaceae; genus Puccinellia; species Puccinellia tenuiflora. The sequence goes on from QRDG01002282.1 coordinate 548,190, forward strand.
CATCTTGCATACACACCTATAGGTTGACTATATATTTGGTTTAGGTGTAGGCATGGATTTAGGAGGAGTGTTGTCCTAATTAATTGGGATCTCCCTCCCCCCAATATGCCTAAAGTAAATTCATTTATCTCTATTTTCAATTCATGAATTGTGAGCTTAAATGACGAGTATTGGTCATGAACCCAAGATATATCTTCGCGGTGTCATACCATAAACTCAAACATGGTGGCTCCAGCCACCAACCTCCTCGTGTGAGGAGTTGGGTCTTAGTTGGTTCTTACCGTTCGTTTTCTAAGACCTATATGTGTCAATATGTGCGCCCTATGGAAAAACACTCACAATTGGCATTTATCTTTGGCATCTTGCAAGTGGGAGTGTAGTACCATTTTATGACAGTTTGCTCTCTCTCTATCCAAAGCCTAGATCGCTTCTCTCAAAACTCCCCATCTCTCTTGCATACCTTCACTTGAAAGCGTTCGGGTCAGCCGCCTGGACCCGGCACTACCGGAATTTGGCCGGTACTACCGCTCTCCATGGTGATTTTTTAGCAGCTCTATGTCTGCTAGAAAACTGCCACGAGCGGTACTACCGGGAAAAGTTCGGTACTGTCGGAGCCCTATTACTACCGGCTCCTGCCCGGTACTACCGAATCTGTCGGGTTTTGAGATATAGAGGCCCGCACGGGAAGGGGTAAGTCAAACCCATCTTCTTCCCCACCCGTGCGGTTCTCTCTCTCTCTCCGGCGAAGGCAGCCGACCCAGGGCACCAGTAGCACCACCTCCGGCGTCCTCCCCGGCCAGATCTGCTCCGTGGGGGCCCTCTCCATCTCGATCTCCTCCAATGGCATCCGGTATTTGCCCCTTTTCTCACCGTTTTAGGTCTCTCTTGGGATTCCTAGATGTGTTCTTGGGCAAAACTTAGATGTACGATTTTAGGCTAAATCTTTCGGAGGAGCTTGATGGTAGTGGCTAGGAGTAGTACTCTTTGCATTCCCCTATGAGATTGTAGACAATGTTTGCCTCAAATCATAGTTTGCTCATCATTAGGGTTGCAACCGCATCTCTTCTAATGAACCTTTGATTTAAGCACATGTTTGTCTCTGTCTCAGTTTGGCATGCACTGGCCATTTGCTTTCTTGTTGTTTGTGTGCACTTATCCCCGTTCCCGCTTTGCCTATTTTCACTTCACAGGTAGTGCTCGTGGTGGGGGTGCTCCCCGTGGTAGGAAGAACCGATCACTTGAAGATGAGTTTGAGGAAGAAGAGCTTGTGCTCCCAGCAACCCAGACAGCCAGACAACAGGCTATGCAAAGACAGAAATCCACACCACCTCGTTCCAAGGTAGCTGCCAAGAAACCCCGCCCCGTGTTGTCCTTTGATAAGATGAAGCCCGATGACTATACCAAGTACCGCAAAGAGAATACGTATGACTCTCCCCGCCAACAGGGCTGCTCCTCCAAATATTGGACTCAGGATGAAGAGAAGGTGATGGAGGATATCTATCAAGCTCAGAAGACAACAGTCACCGAACTGCATGTTATCAACTTAAAGCATCTTAGAAATCCCAAGCATGAAGGCTACTTTGATGAGACTCTTGCTATGTGTGAGGAGTTTGGTTTAATTGACATTATGAAGCTGCATTTTCCCTATGATGAAGACTTGATCCTCCAGTTCTACTGCACTGCCCATTTTGCTTTTGATGAAGCTCGCACCGTTACTTGGATGTCTCATGACAGGAAATTTGAGTCTACTTGGAGTGAGTTTGGTGTGGCTTTGGGTTATCAGGACAAAGGTGACTCCATTGCTAGTGGGTGGCGTGTGCATGATGCCAGTGGATATTCAAACAACCGAAAGTTTCTCAAGCCCATCACTTTCCCCACCGGCATTCCTGGCAAGACAGCTCATCTCATATGTCCCTTTGAGATCCTTTACCATGTTTTTCGAGAAAATGTGGCTGTCAAGGTAGGCAATTGGGATGAAGTTCACTCCTATCTCATCGATCTTCTATATGAGTCCTACTGCAAGCAGGGCAAGGGTGAGCGTCTTGATGTCATGGACTATCTCTATCATGAAATTTTCCAAGCCATTTGCGACAAGCGCTCTGCTGTTTATGGACCGTTCATATACAAGTTTATTTGTCACTGCTGGGCTGCCAAGTATGATGGTTACCGGCTCGAGTTCAACACTCCCAACCTTCGCCTTCATCCATCCAAGAAGCTCAAGATCAAGAATCATGCGCCACCCAAGCCCAAACCGTTACCCAATGAATCAACTGATCCGAGCTCTTGCTTCTCATGGTCCCGAACCTTCTTGGCTCGACAAGATCAATGCCAAGCTCCACAAGGCATGTTGCTTCACGAGTGATGTCTAGGACCGTACGTATGATTCTCATGTGTATCAGAAGAAGGCTGCTCAGCGTCAGAAAAGCCATCATACGCTCCTTGTCTCTCCCTGTGTCTGAGGGCTTTGAGGAGAACATCGCCGACAAGGACGAGTGGATCTCCAAGCAAAGCAACTGGTTCAATGGGATCATTGTTGGGGATATGCCGAACAAATACCATCACAGAAGTGACTAAATCCAGCGTACCAGGGTGGCCCATAGTGGTGGTAAGTCGAATCCGGCTTACCGGGCGGCCCAATATGATGAAGCGCAGGAAGCCCATCCGGCTAAGGGAAGGTTCCAGAAGGCGGCCTGCATTGTAGTTTACTTAGCTCTCAAGGCAAGGCCCAAGCCGGATTAGAGTAGAACTCTGTAACTTAGTCGGTTAGGTTGCTTCCTGTAAGCCCTATGTCCAGACGCCGTTATAAGCCGACCTAAGGGACGCCTCAGGGAACACTCTAAGTTTCATTGTAATCGGCGCATATTGCCTTATAGTGAATTATAGCAGCATGTAGGGTTTCGCCACCGTTTCAAGATCCGAAGCTGGGTAAACTCGTGCTCATCCCGTCACCAGAATTAACTACGTCTCGTACATCCACCTCTTTACCTAGCCAGATGGCACCCCTGTCCCGTCCAGATTCGACAACACCACGACAGTTGGCGCCCACCGTGGGGCAAGCGATGTCCGGGGTTACGTTCTAGGCAGGATCTACTGGCGGTATCGGCGACACCATCGCGGTCGGCTTGGTCAGCTACTTCGATGAGATGGGAGCTGGCCACATCCTCAACGACGGCTTCTGGACGCCGGCAAAGGAGGATCCCGCCGGCTGGTCCACGGTCTCCATCGGCGGCATCAATATCTTCGTCGGCTTCACCGTCAAGGCTTTGGACAATCTCGGCTTCACCTCAAGCATGCCCGCCACCCACCCCAGCAACTTCGAAGACGGATCGGATCTAGACTCTGATGAGATTGCCGATCTAGATCTAGCTTTTGACACTGATGATGAAGACTCTGAAGACGACGCAAGCTCTACTATGGCGGCACTGGACTTCCACTGTGTTGGCATCTTAGGAGAATCTGGCTCAACCGAGTCGACGAGTGATCCTGAGTCTATCCTCCCTGCTTTGCAGGCAGGGGTTGTTCAGACGCTGGATCAGGGGACACTGCTCCTATGGAGCAGGACCTTGAATCTGAAGGAGAATCCAACGTTTTGGACGTCTAGTCGAGGTCTTAATGGGTGATGTCGTATCTGATCCAAAAGGAGACCCTGCCGCCTCGAAACCCGCCAATGGTGAAGAAAAAACTCCAGAAGCCGGAAATCAAAAGGTGGACTTTATGCCGCCACTTGCTCCAAAGAAGGGAGCCAGTAATTTGCCGGCTACTGGAGACAACATTAATGCTACAATCGGAGCAGCGATAGAGAAGGAGCACAAAGAAAGGATGGCAAAACTATAGGAACTGCTAACTCCACTTCCTCCCGACGCATCGCTGGACGACATAGAGAAGCGTCGCGCCTTACAGGAAGAACAGGCAGCCAAGGTTGCGGAGCGCGAACTCGATCTCACCAATAAATAAATGGAGTTCATCCGGAAGCAAAGAGAAATGGGGGTCGATGATGTTTTTCGTCCGCCTCGCAACAAGAATTTGCACAAGAAGCTGGATTTCTGCAGCAAGTGGGAAGCCGACCATGTGAATTCAGTCTGGACAAAGTACCACCACCGACGTGATCCGGTGACCAATTTGTGTTATGTAACAGCCCCACTTTTGGTACCTGAAAATATGAGTAAATTTTTCACTTTTGCATCTCATATCGCATCATGGCATATATATTCAAATTGCTCCACATGAAATAATACTTTGCCTTTAACAAAGAAGTCAAGGTTGGCTAATGGTGTTGAACAAACAAATTCAAATCTGACCATCCATATTTGTCCAGGAAGTTCTAATAAACTAAAATGTGCTTGTTGCAAGATTTGAATGCAATTGCAAATTCAAATCTTTTAATAAAACCCAAAATTCAAGAGAGCAACTTCTGAAATATTAACACATGAGATAACTTCCAAATGGGCTGAAAATTTTATCACAGGTTCCAAATATTATATCATGGCTCTGTGAATTTTTCCAGAATTTTACAAAATGTTTAAGGGCCTGAAACAATTGCCAAAACCCTACTGGTTTTTCTGGAAAAAAAGGAAAAAGAAGAAAACCCTGACAGTGGGTCCCCACTGTCAGCACCATCGTCACTGTGGTGACAGGGGAACCACTGTCGCCATGGCCGTGCATCGCCGTGTTGCCTCCACCGCTGCTCCCTCGCTCCATGGCCCCTTGGAGGTTAAAGAGGCCCCCCCTCGACCACATGCTCCTCCTCCCCCACCTTTTCTTCCCCCAACAGAAACCCTAGATCGAGCGGAGCCATGACCGAGACCTAGCCGTGGCCACCGCCGCACGCCGCCATCGATACAAGCCTCCCGGAGCAGATCGCCCAGGGGCAAAAGCACCGCCGTGGTCTCCTCTTCCTCCTCCTCCAGGCATTCGAGCTCGGGAGCCTGGAATCGTGCCGTCGGTCTCGTCTTCTTCCCCGCCGTCCGCCGCACCGCCGCCACGATTCTGTCACTGTTGGCCCTCCTCTGCCACCACCGAGCACACCCACGCGTCGAGGGTGAGATGCTGGTCCTCCCGGACCTCTCCTTCCTCTCTCTCCCCCTCTAGTTCGTCGTAGCCCAGTTAGCCGAACCCGTGCCGCCGCCGTAGCTCGTCGCCGGCGCTCCTCCGGTGACCAGATGGTCACGCCCCGCCGCCACCTAGGTCTCCTCGGTGCGTAGAGCACGCCCGTGTCCTCCGTTAGGGCTGGATCGACGCGTACCGACGGATCGGTGCACGGCATGCCGCCGGTCACCGCGCCCCGTCGCGCCGGTCTTGGCCTCCCCCGGTCAAACCTGCCAGTGGCCCCGTTGGGCCGACGTGGATGCCAGCGTGGCCGCTGCCCCACCCGTCTGTCTCAGTGGCTAGCTCCGGCCCAGTGCAAAACGTTTTGGCCAGTTTTCTGGAATTTAAATAAAAGGCAGAATTTGAATATGAACTTTGAAATTCCATAACTTTTGAACCATAAGTCCAAAAAATGCAAATAATATACCAAAATGCTCGGGAAGAAAATATCTATCTGTTAGAGCCCTTGGTTGAATTATTTGGCCAAAATAAATTGCCTGTATTTAATAAAAACAGAAATGGCAGAATAAATGTGGAATTTAGAAATTGCATAACTTTAGTTCTACTCATCCAAAAATTGTGTTTAATAGCTCAAAATGTTCAGTGAACAATGAACTACCACTTTATGTCATTTGAGAGAATTTGAGAATTAAATTTTAGCGCTGTTTAAATAAATTACTAAAATGGCAGATTTAATTCCAATTTTAGAAATATCATAACTCGATAAATATTGATCCAAAAATTGCAAATGATATACCAAAATGACCAGAAAAACACATGCTATCTATCTAGGTTAATATCACAGTATGCAAATAACTTTTCCTTTGAGGTCATTTTCGAAATGGTTAAAGTAAATTAAATTTAAGAACCGTTTAATTCGCCATTTCTTCATCGTTAATCGGAAAATTGCAAACGAAGTACCAAAATGATCAGTAGGACAATACCTATCAAATAATGTCATTTTCATGCATTTAGGACCCCAATTTCAGTACTGTACATTTTGGATAATAACGCATTTCACTAAGTTAAATATGAAGTTTTAACCCGTTAATTGCAATATTTATATTAGGTGTTCCATTTAACTTGTGGGATATGCCCAATATGATTTCAGTGCATAATTTGACCATCTCATCATGATTGTGCATTGCACCTTTGTATTCGTGTTATTTATTTCGTTCTTGTATTGTTTGTGTATCGGTAGATTCAGGAGTCGAGGTTCCACCACAATACCTCGACAACCAGTGCGACCAGTACCATCAGCAAGGCAAGAGCTAACCTAACCTTCTTGGCATATCTCATCCTATTAATACAAGTATTTTCTCCACCATAATATTGCATTCGATTCTAGATACAACTTTTGGTCAGTGTATAGAGTATCCTATCACTTGCATGCTCCCTGAACCATGTTTTCCCTCCTATTAACCATAGGTTGATGTGTTGGCCTAAGATAATTCATATCTATTGTATGTTATGCTTAGCCATGCTTAGTCGAATGCTTAAGTTGTCCGTTGACTATTCCATACTTGTGAAGTGGATGGGATGTTCGGACAGTGGTGGAAAATTGTGTTAATAAATAATTGCTAAGAAGGCTTGGATGAGTTGCCATCGGGGATGGTGTTTTGCCTCATTCTTGCCGCCTAGGTGTGAGTTCTTGTCTCTTGAACCAAGATCTAGCGTGCTACCATCGGTGGGGGTATGGGCCCCTTACTAACTAAATAACTTGTGCGGGCGTATCCAAGGGTCCTCTAGTTTGCGCTTTCCATTTGCGAGTGTGTGGACGATGATGATGATGATGGTGATGATGATGTGATGAGGATGGTGGTGATAGGAGTGGCGATGGGGCAGGGTGTTGAAATAGGCGCTGAACTTGTCCTGTCGTCACGATGACCCTTGGATAGTCTCATGCGAGGTAAAGGTTTAACCGCGCCCGCCCTGTCGGCTTTCCCCGGAAGAGAGTTAAATGATCAGGCAAGGGGTCGGACGGTACCAATGTCTAGAAACAGTACACCCCTGCAGGGTTTAATCTTTTCGAAAAGCCGTGTCCGCGGTTATGGACAACTTGGGAATAGATTATGAGATCATAAATAACTTGAACTTAATTAAAACTTGGCAGCTAGAGGTTGCAACTCAACGAGTGATAAAAGGTTCATTTCCTCGAGGGAGATTCGAGGGAGTGCCTTGGTGGAGATAAGTGATGTTTCCGAATACAGTAGGTTCCAAGGGAACCGAAGACAAAAAGTTTACTATCTTATCCCCTTATGAAAACCTTCTGAATAGACGATGCCATGAGTCCTAGTCTTCGGGAGGAAAAACCAGCTTTATGCAAAAACAACTACTTTACAGCTTTGTAGCCAAACAACATCGGGCCTATATCGCCCTACTAATTCTTGCGAGTACGTCGTACTCAGCCTTGCTTTGTTGATTATTATTTGTTTCAGAGGAGGACACCACCGAACTAGAAGGTGGGTTCTACGTTGACTTCGACGAATAGTCTGGGGTTCCCAGGTGGCAGCTTGGGACTTCACGGAACAGGCTGGCTGGGATATGCTATTGTAGACCTCTTAGGCCATAATTTGGATCTTGTTGTTAAGACAACTTTAATTTGCTTCCGCTTGTTGTAATGATGGGTCAGTGACCTCTGATGTGTCATTTTCTATCTTTCTCAATTATATGAGTTGAACTATGATATCTTTGTGTGGTAGAGTCTGTGATGTGCCAGTTGTTCCGAAGTCTTGGTCTCTTTACTATACGTGAAAGCGATGTATGAGCTTATGGCATGATCGAGGTGTTGTGTGCCGATGATCCATTCCGAGCACACCTGCCAATGAGTTTTGGCCTGGGATTGGTAAACCCAGTAACCCTCGATTGTGTAGCATGACCGGTTACACAACGTTTCACTATATAGTTCTGGGGTCAGGGCGGTACATGTTACTTTAACACTCTAGCCAAAAACATGGAGGCGGCCCAGGAGGTCATGTTCGACAAATCATTGGACCGCGATGCCCGCCTCAAGTACTCGGCTTATCTATTGGAGGTAGCACAGCAGCAGCAAAACGACTCACAAGTAAAGTCGGGAAAGCTGTTCGACGAATCCCGTCTCTGCAACCCAACGGCGAAGAAGCCAATGGCTGCTGCACCCCCAGACCCAGACGATGATCCAGCCGGCTCAAGCAGCCACAACAAAGGCGACGACAAGGACCCGAAGGCCAAGCAACCACGTAAGGGTACGGAGTCTCGGACAGGTAAATCTCGTCATCGTGAAGCCGTCAACAATCGTGGAGGGCATCGAAGCCGAGAACAAAAGGAGGACCCTCGTAAGGAGAAGGCGGCACCACCTCGTCAAGAACGACGGCGAGAAGGGGAGAATCCACCTCAAAGGGAGGGTAACAGAGATAATATGCCACCTCCATCGCCGCCTCCACCGCGCAAAGAGGGAGATAACCCCTCCAAATATGTACCCCCTCCACGACGGAAAAAGTCTCCAAGCCCACCGCGTAACGCGAGTCGGGTGAGCCAAAGCCATCATAGGGACGATCCAAGGCAAGGTAAATCAGTTGATGATAAGCCGCCTACAGTTAATGATGTTCGAAGCCTAATTGATGAGAGGAAGTCGGCAAGAGATGCCCAGTACCTCGGTCCCAAGTGTTTCGGCAGAACAATCAGAGAACAAATCCTACCGCCGACTTTGTCTAATGTCACAAAGATGGTGGAGAAGTACAGCGGCACAGCAAATCATGAGACATGGCTTTCAGATTATGTGAGTGCTTGTGACATCTATGAAGGCAGTGCCGGCTCCGCGGTGCACTTCTTGCCACTGATGTTAACCGGGACGCACTAGTAGGAAAACCCTTATCCGTAGCACCCTTGTCTGTGGCGCACCTCAAAAGGGTGCTCCACAGAGAAAACAGGAGTGGCGCACGCCGAAAATATGCGCCACTAACCACCAAGTAGTCAGCGGCGCACCCCGAAATGGTGCGCCACGAACAAGGTGGGTCCCACTCCCTGACAAGCCCCCCGGCCTGCCACCACTGTCTGTGGCGCACCTTATTGGGGTGCGCCACTAATATGTGGTGTACTCTGTGGCGACCTCTAATTCTGTGCGCCACGAATCATAGTGGGCCCGATCCCTGGAAAAGATGCCATGGACGTTAGTGGCGCACCCTTATTAGGTGCGCCACGAACCTGGATAGTCTGTGGCCCACGGTTTTGAGGTGCGCCACAGATATGTCGTGCCAGCCTCCATAAAGTTGGCATCTTCCCCTACCTACCACCACAAGCAAACCTATTTCCACCATAGATCTAGCTCGACCCCCTCCTCCTCCTCACCCCATTTCCTCCAATTCTACCTCCATTTTAGGTTGCCAAACCCCCTTTCTCTCCCATTAATTCTTCTTCACTGCCCGCGTGCCTGTGGAAGAACGCCTCCCTCCCCCGCCGCTCGTCGGACCGCCCGCCACCGCCTCCGCTCGCCGGACCGCCCGTCACCACCTCCCGTCCACAGGTACGCCGCCACCCTCTCCCATCTCTCTCCCCCTCCCCGTCCCCCTCCCTGACGAACGCTAACCTGCCGCCGCTCGCCCGTCCGCAGGTAGAAGGAGCCGCCACCGTCGAGTCCCAAGTCCTGGAGCTCCTTGATCGAATCCATCCAGCCTCCAGTCCAGCAGGTACCTCGAGCTACTCCGCCGTATGCTCCCCTCCCCCTACCCTCCCCTCCCCCTACCCTCCCTCCCCTCCCCCTACTCTCCCCCAATCTCACTTGCCGCCGTCGCCTTCAGGGAGAAGGAGGAGCACCAGGACGATCACCAGGAGGAGGAGGAGGAGGAGGAGCACGAGAACGAGCACCTCACCACAAGCACGCCTGCGTCCACCTCGCCAAGCACAACGTGAGCCTCTCTCTCCCCTCCCCTCTACCTCCCCCTCCCCCTCCCTGTGATGTGCTCACTCTAAAAGGGGCAGAGAAAGAGCATATGAATTTCACTGTAAAAATGTGCTCCCTGTTGATGTTAATGTTCTTGTTGATGTGTATAAAATTTAGGGATTTTGATGTGCTCCCTGTGATGTTAATGTGCTAGGGTTAAGACTGTTTTCACATGATTAAAATGATTATATGCAATTAGTTGCTGTCAGGTGGTGGAGGGGTATGTCAATTTAATTAATATTTGGTCTTGTGCTTGTCCATGTGCTTGTGCTTAATTATATGTGCTACTTTTGTTTTAGTTTTATGCATATCTTTGCTATATTACCTGATCATGCCATTCTTTTCGTTGCATAACATGATATTGCAATGCCTTTGTCTATGTATGCCTTGTCCGCAGTGATGGCGAGTTGACGGTAGCCAAGTGGAGGAGGCACCTATGGATGAAGAAGAACCCGGATGAAGATCATCATGGTCTTGTCCTTGCTCACCGCCGTCGCCGTTGTCCTCTATTCGGTCATAGTCTAGGTGATGAGACTATGATCGAATATGTATCGATATGCATGTGATTTCGAACTTGTACTCACATAACTTGCATGTGTGTAATAAATGTAACACTTGGACTCTCCATATTGATGTATTTTGGCACTTTGTATGAATTTCATTGAGTTTCTGTGATATTCCTGTGATATATTGCTGTATTACTGTCTATTACTGTGTATTCCTATATTTCTGCTGTATTCTGGTATTTTTTTAAATCCTGCGAGTGGTCAGTGGCGCACCTATTTTCCTAGTTAGTGGCGCACGGAACTAGGGTGCGCGACGGACGATTGTTAGTGGCGCAGGGGGAAAGGGTGCGCCATGGACTATGGGTTAGTCAGTGGCGCATATTTGGGGTGCGCCACGAATCTCATGTAGTTAGTGGCGTCTTATGCGTGGCGCAGCGTGGTGCGCCACCAACCCCAAAAAGGGTGCGCCACAGATAAGGGTTTTCCTACTAGTGACGGCACGCATGTCGATCGAAGGCCTGCCGGAAAGGACAGTTCATACCTGGAGTAACATGAAGCGCGTCTTAATACAACACTTCCAGGGCACGTATAACGCCCCAAGTCGATATTCGACTTACAGCGGTGTGTGCAGCAAAAGAATGAGTCTAGCCGTGAATTCGTTTCACGATGGAGTGAAATCAAAAATGCTTGCGAAGGCGTCTGAGAAACACAGACAATTCATGCCTTCAAGCAGTCTCTAAGGAAGGGGACGACTTTCCGCTTCATGATCTACAGCGACGAGTCGGAAACTTTGGGCGGCTTACTAGCATGTGCAAACATATACACCGCTGCTGATGATGACAACAGGGAAGAAGCCGAATCCCGCCGACGCAAATCTGGGAAGAAAAAGGTTGAAGACCAAGCTAGCACTTTACACGAAGTTGCTGCCACCTTTGGAAAAGGCGGCCCAAGCAGCGGAAAGTGGCAGGACAAAAAGCCGGCAAACAACCGACCTGCCCGACCGCCAACGGTGAAGTACGACGACATCAAGCATAACCCCTGTGTGCATCATCTGGGGCCGTATGGGACGAGTTCCCACACGATCCAGCAATGTCACATTAATCGGGACATCGCCAAGGACCCCAAAGCCGGCAAGTCAAGAAACAAGCGCAAGTCTTAGAAGGACGAAAAAGAGAAGGATGACGCTGCATCGGAGTCCAACGACCCGGCCTCCAAAGAAGGAAAAGGCAGCAAGTTCCCCAAGCACGCTGAAAGTCTCATCGTCAACCTAGCGACTGATTCGTCTTGCAAGGAAAAGGTGGCTTGGCGGGAGCTTAATGCCACGGTACCTGCAGCGCCACAATTTTTGGATTGGTCTGACACTCCCATTACATGGGACCACAACGATCACCCGGATAGAGTCCCTACAACACGCACTTACGCTCTGGTCATTAGCCCTATAGTCGACAAATACAAGTTGACAAAGGTGCTCATCGACGGAGGAAGTAGCATCAATATACTCTACGCGACGACATTGAAAAGGATGCGTCTCTCCGAGTCACAACTCAGCCACAACAATGTGAAGTTTCATGGGATTGTGCCGGGAAGACAAGCCTCTTCGATGGGAAAGATCACCCTGAAAGTCACCTTTGGCGGCACAGATAATTTTTGGACGGAAGACGTCTCTTTTGAGGTGGTCCCTTTCAGAAGCGTGTATCACGCAATCTTCGGGCGTTCGGCTTTCGCCAAATTTATGGCTCGGCCATGCTACGTCTATAGCAAGCTTAAAATGTCGGGGCCCAATGGGATCATCACAATTAAGGGGGACTTCAAAAAGGCAAAGGAGTGCGAAGCTGCCAATGTCGTCCATGCTGAAGAAGAAATCTCCAGGGAAGAACTGGAGGACCTCAAGAAAACAATGGGTCCTAATGAGATGCTGGCAACAGAAAAGCCATCCTCTAAAGTCGACTCGAGTTTCAAGCCAAAGGATGACACCAAGAAAATCAAGCTTACAGAAGACGACCCGACAAAGGAGGCCATCATTGGTGCCGGCCTCGACGAAAAATAGGAAAGCGAGCACGTCAAGTTTCTCCGTGAGAATCGGGACATCTTTGCTTGGTCGCCTTCCGATATGCAAGGTGTCCCGAGCAAACTTGCCGAGCACTCCTTAAAAGTCAACAAAGATGCTAAGCCGGTTAAACAAGGTCTCCGGCGGCTCGGAACAGAGAAGCGCAAGGAGGTAGGAAAGGAGATCCTGAGGCTCACTTCTGCCAAGTTCATCCGAGAAGTCGTCCACACAGATTGGTTGGCAAATCCTGTCCTTGTCCCAAAGAAAAACACCTCCGAGCTACGTATGTGCATTGATTTCACCGGCTTAAACAAAGCCTGTCCTAAAGATCCGTTCGCCTTACCACGTATCGATCAGGTCATTGATTCAACTGCCAGCTCCGAGTTGCTGTGTTTTCTGGATGCTTATTCGGGTTACCATCAGATAAAGATGAAGGAGTCATATCAAATCAAGACGTCCTTCACCACGCCATATGGCAATTACTGCTATGTCACAATGCCCTTCGTCTTGAAAAATGCCGGTGCTACTTACCAAAGGTGTATGCAGCGTTGTTTAGACAAGAAGATTGGCCGCAATGTTCACGTCTATGTCGATGACATTGCAGTCATGTCGAAGAAGCGAGGCGATCTCATCGCCGATCTGTTGGAAACCATTGCAAATCTAAGGGAGTACCAGATGAAGCTTACCCTGGCAAAATGCGTCTTCGGAGTTCCCGCAGGCAAGCTTCTGGGCTTCATCGTTTCCCAAAGGGGAATTGACGTTAACCAGGAAAAGATAAAGGCGATTCGGAACATCGAGAGGTCGACTTGTCTTAAGGACATACAGCGGCTTACGGGTTCCGCCGCGGCTGTTAACCGATTCATTAGTCGGCTTGGTGACAAAGCGCTGCCCTTGTTCAAGCTTCTCAAAAAGTCAGACAATTTTGTTTGGACAGAGGAGGCAGAGGCAGCTTTGGCACAGCTGAAGTATACATTGACACATGCTCCAATCCTGGCGGCTCCAAAGGAGAGAGAGCCGCTCTTGCTCTACATGTCGGCCACCAATTTTGTGATAAGTGCCGTCATCGTAGTTGAACGCCTGGAAGAAGGGAAGCAATGGCCGGATCAACGTCCCGTCTATTTCATTAGTGAGGTGTTTTCAGATTCAAAGCAACGCTACCCTCACTACCAGAAGTTAGCCTATGGCGTGTTCTTTGCCGCCAGGAAGCTGCGGCATTATTTTCACGATCACACAATCACGGTGGTCAGCAAAGCTCCATTGAGGGATATCATCAACAATGCCGATGCAACGGGCCATGTCGCCAAATGGGGCATCGAGTTAGCAGCTTTTGACATCCAGTACAAGCCGAGAACTGCTATCAAATCTCAAGTCTTAGCCAACTTTGTCGCAGACTGGACAGAGGCAATGGAAAGCACACCTTTTCCAAAATCTCAGTATTGGATAATGCACTTTGATGGCTCAAAGATGAAGGAGGGCTCGGGGGTTGGAGTAGTGTTAAAGTCACCTAAAGGCAACAAACTCAGCTATGTCCTTCGAATCCACTTCAACGCTACCAACAAGGTGGCAGAGTATGAGGCTCTCCTCCATGGTCTTCATATGGCTAAGGAGTTGGGAGTAAAACGCATTCTCTGTTACGGCGACTAGGATCTTGTTGTGCAGCAACTCGACAGAACCTAGGACATGAAGAGTCCCACAATGGCGGAATACAGGCGAACTGTCGATGAATTCGGCAGATGTTTTGCCGGCTTGGAGGTTCGGCATATCTCTCGAGACAGCAATGAAGCTGCTGATGCTTTGGCCAGGGTAGGCTCCAGGCAGAAGGAGGTGCCTCCAGACGTATTTCTCCATCATCTGCATAAGCCATCCATTAAAGGTGGCGATGAAGACTACCCCTTGTCGGCAGAATCAGTCCATGTATGCTTGGTAACCCCAGATTGGACCACGCCATACATCAATTTCCTAGTGAACAAAGAACTGCCAAGGACGATGAAGTGTTGAGCCGCCAAATTGAACGACGAGCAAAGGCGTACACGATCATTGACGGATAGCTTTACAAACGAAGCACATCCGGCATCTTTCAACGATGCATCTCTCCAGAGGAAGGGCGGCAAATCCTCCATGAAATCCACTCCGGCGAGTGTGGGCATCATGTGGCGGCAAAAGCGTTGGTCGCCAAGGCGTTTCGGCATGGTTTCTTCTGGCTGATGGCTAAGGAGGATTCTATCAACATCGTCAAAACTTGTGAAGGTTGTCAGCACTATGCTAAGCAGGCTCATTTGCCGGCACAGGAGCTCCGGCCGATCCCCATAACCTGGCCGTTTGCGGTCTGGAGGCTCGACATGGTAGGACCTTTCAAGACCGCAAGAGGAGGTTTAACTCATCTGCTGGTGGCGGTCGACAAAGTGGGTGGAGGCAAAGCCCATGAAAAAACTAGATGGAGCTACAGCTACGAAGTTCATCGTCGAGATAACAACCCGGTTTGGCATACCACATAGCATTATCACTGACAATGGCACAAATTTTGTCGTCAGTGAGCTATCAAAGTTCTGCAGCCGGTCGAAAATCCGGCTCGACGTGGCATCGGTGGCATATCCGCAATCAAATGGACAGGTAGAGCGCACTAACGGCATTATTCTGCAAGGTATTAAGCTGAGGCTTGAAATCCCTTTACATCGAGCAGCCGGCGCTTCGGTTGAAGAATTGTCGGCCGTCTTATGGAGTATTCGTACTACCACAAACAGATCAACCGGCTTCACCCCTTTCTTCCTTGTCTACGGAGTGGAAGCAGTTTTGCTAACCGAGATGATCCACGATTCGCCTCGAGTTGCAGCCTACATCAAAGAAGACGCGAAAGAAGCACGTCAAGATGGCTTAGATATCCTCGAAGAAGAAAGAGAGTTGGCTCTCCAACGATCCGCTATCTATCAGCAAGATCTACGTCGCTACCAAAGCCGTAGAGTGTGGAATCGATCTTTTCGAGAAGGCGACTTAGTGCTTCGGCTTGTACAAAGCCGGCAGCACAAGTTATCTCCTCCATGGGAAGGACCTTTCATTATCAGCAAAGCACTGAAAAACGGGTCATACTATCTCCTCGACTTAAGGGATTCAAAGAAAGATCTCAGGAAGAAAGGTCGCAAGGGGAAAAGGCATGTAGACGACAACTTAGATGAGACGAAACATACGTGGAATATCGCTCAGCTACGTCCCTTTTACACTTAGCAAATTCTATTATAACCATGTCAATGTGATCATGAAATAAAAATTGGTTCCTCTCATGTGCAGTTCGAGAATCTGTACCATCCTTTATTTCCCAATGATCTTATTGTTATATATTGTTTACCCGAAATTGCCTGTGTTGCTTGCTGGTAAACTACATCTTTCATGTTTAATCCGCCTTAAGTTGATGAAAAACAATGTTTTGCCAAAATAATGTTCTTCTGATAGCTTTTTGCGCCGGGTTGCTTCAAAGTGTTTCGGCACTGAAAGGCGGCGCTTGTTCTGGGTCTAAACAGATTGGTCCTAAGCACCCTGTTCCTCAGCAAGTCGTTCCGCAATAGGTTTGCCGGCGCTTAAAAGCTAAGGTGTCAAGGCTAGAAAAACTGATGGCATAAAAATTGCAAATTTGCATTTGAAAAGCTGACTTAATATACACCAAAAGAATTAGTTGTTTTACAAACATAAATACATATTGTTTGGACGGCTTAACAACATATATCACATTTTTTCAGGAATAGCCGGCTCAAAGAGCAATTTCGGCTCATGTGTTTTTCTTTGCCTCTTCGCCTTCGTCATCAGACTGGACGGGAGTCGGCGGGCACGGCACGTCCTTGAAAGTGGTGGTAAGGGAGTCCATCTTGGCAATCTTGCTGGCATACCCAGAGACGGAGTGGAGAATTGCCTTCCGGTCCTTCTCCTCCAAAGGAGTGCCATCCTCTTTCTCAAGAGGAAAGCCGGCAGCGATGCACCAGGCCTCCGCCTCTGGATAGTGCGCCATCATCAAGCCCAGAGCAGTCTTTGCACCTCCCCGGATGCTGGATCGAAGACATTCATCAAAGGATGATGTTGCTTCATCCAGCTTAGACGGCAGGCTTGCAAGGTCGGCCAGCGGCTTGGGGTTGCCGGGAAAGTACTTCTCGACAAACTTCTTGCCCAAAGAAAGAATATTTGGGAGAAGTTCCCCCACTTCCAAAATCTGGTCAAGCCGGTTATCCGCTATTAGCTCATGGCCGTAACCCGCCGGAGCTGGCAAAAAGCGAGGATCAGTTCCAAACTCAAATGGCTAAGGCAAAAGGCAATGAGTATGAGTTTATAAATAAAACTTACTTAGAAGCTGGTCGTCGATAGCCACCGACTCATCAAGCCGTTTGTCGAGCCGGTCCTGGACTTCACGGAGTGCATCTTTATGCTTTTGTTTCTCCTCTCCAGGGCTTGCTCGACTTTGGCCAGACTCTCCTTGGCCATCTTGAGCTCCGCCGACATTGATTGGCTTAGCTTATTCAGCTCAATGTTTTCATCATGGGGCCGGTCGATGTTGCCTATGTTTTCGGCAAGTTCCTTGGGCTTGTTGATGGCGTCTGTGACCAAAAAAAATGTCAGCAGTATAAAGAGAAAAGCCAGATACAAAGGGCTAAGGGTCCGTCATTCATACCTTGGTATGTGACGCGATCAGCCTCAAAGCCGGCGATAATAGCATCCTTCTTTGCCAGCTCAGTCTTCAACCGGTGCATCTCCTGATTTCGCACACACAAAAAATTGATGGTTTCAGCACCAATTCGGCGATGGATCTGCGTAAGGAGGTGCTAAAATCCTAAAGCTACATTGAAAAGTAAAATTGGCTACAAGATGATGTCTCATCGCTTGGGGGCTAAAAATCTGCATACGCAGTAACTCGGACCACTATGTCGGCTTGTCAGAGAACTAAACTCGGCATAGTGCTCGGGGGCTACTGGGAGGAGATAATTACCTGGTAGTGCTCCCGGAGAAGGGTCATGCCGGCTTCAAAACTTTCAGCAAAATAATTTTGCTGATCTTCAAGGATGTCTATGACATCAAATGTGTCATAGGCCGGAGTCTCACCCGGCTCATCATCCCGAAGAGTCGTCCCCTTCTTCCGGGGCAGACGTGGAGCTCACATAAACCGGCTCATGAATTCCGGCTTAATGCGGCCCTCTTCATCAAAGGCCTCTGCCTATATCGGAGGGAAGTTTGGGGCATCATTAGCCGGAGCTTCAGCCCTTGGTGGACAGGAAGGCTCTGTCACCTTCCCTGTCATCTCTGTCCACTTGTTGGGAGGTGTAATTCCGGCTCTCCCAAGAGATGGACCTCCCGACATGGTGTGGGTGGAGTGTTCCTCCGCTGGTGTCGGCTTAGATGCCGAAGGAGTTGGGGTAGGAATAGCGGGAGAAGATTTCTTCCGCACGGCTAACACCTTTTGTTTCAAAGGTGCGCATTTCTTCATCCTGCAAATTCAAAGGAGTATGAATGGAAAATCCGGCAAGATTGCAAGCAGAGAAGAGATGTTTGGCCGACTTACTTCTTGCAAGTCGGCACAGTTTGGGAAGATGGAAGAATGACGCCATCTGTCGCCATTCCTTCAGCTCGCCTTCCTCCACTCCTGAGCAAGCCCAGTTGTGAGTGGGGTTGCTGGCGGCGCCTTCATTGTCGTCGGCTTCCTCTTCTTCTTCTTCTTTGGTGGCCCTGGCCTCCTCGGCCACATCGTCAGCGGCCGCAGAAGCCGAAGCAACCGTAGTTGCGGCTTCAGCTGCAGCTTGAGCGAGGGCGATTTCATCGCGGCTCGAAACTGCCACAGTAGAGGAGATCGGTGCCGAGGGAGAAGAGGCCGTACCGGCGGCGGCAGTGGATGCCGCGGCTCCCATCAGCGGCGCGGAGTCGAGTGGCGTCGCGTCGATCGGGATGGGAGAACCCGGAGCACTGGAGGCCATAGAGCTCGGGGAAGAAGAGGAAGAACTTGGGCTCGGGAGATGAGATCTGGAGGAGAGCTAGGTTTGCACCGAATGGAGATGTGGCCTCGGCGAAGACGAGGAGACCCGCTTTTATAGCGGGAGCACCGAGATTTGTGCAACGGCTGCGGAGCGAAATTTCCACCACGTGTCACGAGATTGTGCCATTATGGGGGATCCTTCTCCCCGACGCCTCGGTTCTTACATGGGAAAACGCAAACTAGCCCCCGCATTCAAAGATGCCGTTCAACTCGTTCAGCCGAGTCTGACGAACCTGTCAAATCGCCGGACGCGTGTCGATAGGCACTCAAGTGTTTTTCCGACATAAGAAGCCAGCATACAAGGATCGACAAAGCTGTTCGGCATGACTTGAAGACTACAAGGTTCTGGGAATGCTCCAAGTTTAACAACGGATGAAGAATTTGCCGGAAGACAAATGCCAACCGCTGAAGAACTTGAAGCTTTCCGGGGGCTATTGTTGGGGATATGCCGAACAGATACCATCACAGAAGTGACTAAAGCCAGCGTACCAGGGTGGCCCATACTGGTGGTAAGCCGAATCCGGCTAACCGGGCGACCCAGTACGATGAAGCGCAGGAAGCCCCACTAGTAGGAAAATGGTCATCGCTGGCGAACGTAAAAAGTCTACCGCTGGCGAACTGGTGGTTCGCCAGTGCTCATATCGCCAGTGGTAACAACTTACCACTGACGATAATCATGTTCGCCAGCGATAAGAAATGTTACCACTGGCGAACCGGCTATTGGTTCGCCAGTGACTGCCACTTACCACTGGCGAACAGTGCTCCAGTTCGCAAGTAATATTTATTTCTGCTTTTAAAATAAACGCAGAAATGTATTACAGAAATATATACAGGTAAATACATGTATGCATATATACAGTAATATTGACAGAAACAGTATAATTGACAGAATTTCAACAGATAAAAATAGACTAGTGACCAAATTATTGGTTCATCACATATATGCATGCATTACAAGTCGAACTATACAAGTGAGACCCAATATTTTGCATGCATATGCATGAATATCACACACATCTCCGGAAGTTGATAGTTTATAGGTCGCAAGTTTTCAAAAGCAAGTAGTAACCTAAACTACGATCACAGACAAGAGAACTGCAATTGCGATCACAGACTCTGAAACTAACTTCGAACGGTTCCTAAGCCGCGGGGTGCTGAGCTGCCGGCGCTGTGCATCCAAAGAGAAGGAACCCTCACAGGGTCATAGCTCACGTGAGAAGGAACCCTCTGAAGAAACGACCACCTACTGTCATACTGCCTATCCAATAGATACATTTAGCAACGGACGTGCTCATCCTCCTACCTGATACGGCGACGTACCACCTCCTCGGGGGCCGGCTCCCTCTGCACCGAGTGTGGCCCACGTGATTGCCACCACAGAAGATCCGGGTCGACGACGTCACCCGGATACCTCACCAAGCTGCGCGTCCCGGAAGGTAGCACCTCCCGGTGCCAGCCCGGTGGAGCCCAGTCCCGCACATCACCCCTCTGGTCCAACATGGACATCGTCACCGAGAACACCTAAGTCAAAAACGCCTAAGTCAAAATTTTGTTACAAAAGTAATATTAAAATTTACGAAAGGCGAGAAGTTAACAATGGAAAGCCTCATATATCATTGTCGTGCAAAACAAGGCAAAAAGAGTGTCTACAAGACCATGTATTAATACAAACACTCCAATTGTATATACTACAAGGCATTGTAGACAATCTCCTTGCCTTTACCGTGGCATAGTTTAAATCATCAGCTTTGTCAATTCATAGACAAGAAACAAAATGATTCGAGTTTATGCCTCATACATAGATAATTGGACACACATTGATCAGGAACGGGGTAAGCGGACCAAGTAAGAGTATGCACAAGATGTTTATTTGTGCATATCACAAGGTCCGCTAGCACCTCCCTGAATCACATAGTGTGCCACAACATTTTAATCATCGGCATTCGGAAAGAGAGAGAAAAAACAAAATGATTTCGGATTTGTGCCTCATACATATTTAAATTGGACACACATTTCAGAGACGGAGCAAGTGAACCAAGTAGGATGCACAAAATGTTTATTTGTGCATATCACAAAGTTCACCAGCTCCTCCCTGAATCATACAGTGTCACAACATTTTAATCATCGGCTTAGAAGAAAAAGACAAAACAAAATAAAAATGACTTAGATTTTGCGACTCATACTTAGGTCGGACACACAAGTAGACCTGCAGGATCTCGTGAGCCAATATGATGCACAAGACTTGGTACTTGTGCATATCACAAGGCTCACAAGACCTGCAGGCCTACAACCTAGTGCCACAACATTTTAATCATCGGCTTCCGAAGAAACAGACAAAACAAAATAAAAATGACTTAGATTTTGCGCCTCATACTTAGGTCGGACACACAAGTAGACCTGCAGGAACTTGTGAGCCAAGTATGATGCACAAGACTTGGTACTTGTGCATATCACAAGGCTCACAAGACCTGCAGGCCTACAACCTAGTGCCACAACATTTTAATCATTGGCTTTCGAATAAAGAAACAAAACAAAATAAAAATGACTTAGATTTTGCGCCTCATACTTAGGTTGGACACACAATTATTAGTAGCCCTGAAGGATCGGTGGAGCCAAGTAGGATGCACAGGACTTGTACTTGTGCATATCACAAGGCTCCGCGGACCTTCAGGGTTACCACACAGTGCCACAACATTTTTAATCATCGGCTTTCAAAGAAACAGACAAAACAAAATAAAAATGACTTAGATTTTGCGCCTCATACTTTGGTCGGACACACAAGTAGACCTGCAGGATCTTGTGAGCCAAGTATGATGCAAAAGACTTGGTACTTGCGCATATCACAAGGCTCACAAGACCTGCAGTCCTACAACCTAGTGCCAGAACATTTTAATCATCGGCTTTCGAATAAACAGACAAAACAAAATAAAAATGACTTAGATTTTGCGCCTCATACTTAGGTCGGACACACAATTAGTAGCCCTAAAGGATCAGCGGAGCCAAGTAGGATGCACAGGACTTGTACTTGTGCATATCACAAGGCTCCGCAGACCTTCAGGGTTACCACCTAGTGCCACAACATTTTTAATCATCGGCTTTCGAAGAAACGGACAAAACAAAATAAAAATGACTTAGATTTTGCGCCTCATACTTAGGTCGGACACACAATTAATTAGTAGCCCTGAAGGATCGGCGAAGCCAAGTAGGATGCACAGGACTTGTACTTGTGCATATCACAAGGCTCCGTAGACCTTCAGGGTTACCACATAGTGCCACAACATTTTTAATCATCGGCACACACACAAGCAACCCTAAATAGCTCATCGATCATAATAAAGCAATGTAATAAAACTATAATATGAAACAAGGCTAGAATCATATACAAGAGGATATCTATAAACTGTGATATGGGGAAATCAATACTAAAGTGTATTAATCCATGTATTAATCCAGCTAAACCTGTGTTTCTTCCAAAATGCTAAATATACTAGGCCTAGCTGATCAATGCTAATCCAGATAGTTTACTAGTTAAAGTGTTGACCTTTTTGGTCTTTGCGGGTAGACTTTAGCTAAGATATACTAGTATGACCTGAACAGAGCTGCAACTGTTCATATCGTTGACCAAATCGATTCCGACGGAGACTGAACAACAATTACAGGCCACAATTCCTTCCTCCGAATGGTAACAGCAGAGACATACGCCTCTCTCCTAGTCTTCTGGTTACCTGAGCTCGCCAAAATCCTAAACCCCCACCGCAAATCCGCAATCCGCAGAAACTGAAACCCGCGGCCGTCCCCACGAACCCTCGAGCATCATTTCAGGCCGGCATTGGTTCTCCGGGCGGCGATCGAAGTACTCTGGAGATTAAAAAAACAGCGCATTCCCCCCTCTATTTCTGCTCGGCCCGGCCAGTTTGATCGAAAGCTTACCGTAAGAAATGGACGCGGGCGACGGATTTGGGGACGATTTCGCGTGGTGCGGATTCTGGGAACTGTAGGCGCGAGGCGGGACGAGGCGCGCGCTCGCCCCGGGCCGAGGTGGGGCGGCGACGGGGAGAGGAGGGTGCTGGCGGCGGCGACGGGGAGAGGAGGGTTGGCGGCGGTGGCGGTGCGCGCGGGCCACGGGAGTCGACGGTGGAGGCGACGGGAAGAGGAGGGTTGGCGGCGGTGGCGGTGCGCGCGGGCCGCGGGAGTCGATGGTGGCGGCGGTGGCGCGCGGCGGCAGTCGACGGTGCCCTAACGATGCGAGTGGAAAATTAGTTGGGGATCAAAATGAGGGAGATCAGCTCGACCGGCCGGTCTGAGCGCGCTATGTAGTACTACCTACCACTGGCGAACCATATCTATGGTTCGCCAGTGACCCTTAACTTATTCGCAATAGTCTCTAATTATCTCATAATTACGAAGATCACACTTAATTCGATTACAAAAACTCATTCTAATCCTCTAATCAAAAATGATAAATGTAGAAGTAGATCGTTGCCAGCATCAACTCCTTGATTGCCACCATTCCACAACGTCTCTCCAAATCCTCCATGCAAATCTCAAGCAGTAGGTTCTGTTTTCATAAAACAGAATGAGTATCAAATACTTCTCAAAAACCCGCCACAATTGCATTTTTGGATTTAAACATTTATAACTAGTATATCACTATATACCTTCTGCATTGTCAACTTCTCCTGCTATGGGTTCCACTTTGACATGGCGCAGCCGAGACACAAACTCACAGAAAGTGATCGAATCCCTTCCCATGACATAGTCCCTGACATAATTCTTGAAGCTGGGGGGAAGCGAGCGCAGCACCCCATCTATCGCAAATTCATCCGTCATCAAGTAGTCCCAAACAAGCACTAGACGGTGATGAATCTCATGCATCTTCCTCAGGTGTTGTTCCAAACAAGTGTTTTCTTCCATCTTGAGTGAAAGAAACTCATTCAGATTCTCAAGCCTCGCAATTCTGACTTGTGCTATGAACCTATTTTTCAGCTCATCAACAATCTCATTGGCACGCAAGTCTTCGAATTGACTACTCAGGTCAGAATTCATGCAGGTGCACATCAACCACTCAACTTGTAAGTAAGTGGTTTCTTGGTGAAGCCATTCTATGTGCTCTTCCTCAGTTGCAGAAGCGTTGGGTTTATCTCCTATTGGTTCTTCTAGCACGTCAAGCAAGTCTTTGGCGTGTAGGACTTCACACAAAAGCAGGTACCACTCGATAAAGTTTGACCCATCTAGACGCAGCTCCTCGGCCATGAAAAGACGACCATAGTCGGCCATGATCTACAAGGATTTTTGCAAAGACATCTTTAGGACTTTTGTCTATGATAATTTTAGTTCATTTTAATCAAAATTACTACATGAACTCCCACTAAACTTAACATCTCTCTGGTTGTTTAGTGACACATGATCCAAATTCACTACACCACAACCGATCATCACGTGAGATGATGTAGCTTCAATGGTGAACATCACCATGTTGATTATATCGTTCATATGACTCGTGTTTAACCTTTCGGTTCTTGTGTTCCGAGGCCATGCCTGTACATGCTAGGCTCGTCAAGGAAACCGTAGTATATCCGCGTGTGTCGAGGTGTGGACTCGGCAAATCCCAAGGTTGTGTACCCCGGGTTGATTGAGGGGGAGAGAGTATGAATGTTGGTGATCACGAAGGCTAACAGGGGGGCGAGTTTACCCAGGTTCGGCCCCTCGAGATGAGGTAAAGACCTACTCCTGCTTGTCTGGTATTATCGAGGTGGTTACAATGGCGAGATGGCAATCTCGCTAGGGTTTGCCTGTGTGTTTCTTGACCTAGGTGGCGCACCCTCCTGGCCTTTATATCACAGGCCAGGTCTCGGGTGGACGGTGCGGATTGCACATTACAGGATAAGGAAAGCCATCACCGGCCTAACCAGCTACTTGGGCCACACGGTACACTTCATGGGCTTCAATGGGCTTCCCTTGGCGTGACCCAGGTACCACCACCGTGGGGTACCCGAAAGGTAGCCCCACGACAGTAGCCCCCGAGTGCTTAGTCGAATCGCAGAGTCGAGTAAAGGACTCCTTCCTCCGGGCACGCCACCTGGTTCCTTTACTAGTCAACCTTCGGCTGCAATTGTCCTGAACAATCGGGTGCGCCTCATGATCTTCTTGATTCGCCAACTTTCGACTGTCGTTATCCTTAGTCATCGGGTGCGCGAACAGCGCTCCCGATGGGAGTAGCCCCCGAGATTAAGCTGAATTGCTTGCGATTGAGGTTAAACTCAATTTTTCTTCAGTCGAAAAGTCCGCTCCCGATGGGAGTAAAAAGATGACTCGAAATGTCCGAGTCAAAACTGGCCTTGCTCGACTTACTTTGTACTCAGCCTTGATGGCCTACTGAATTGACTTAAACTCAGCTCTGAAAGCTTACTGGTTGTTCATCCACTCGAATGATGAATTCGGGTGTCATCAGCTTTGTAAAGCTTACTATGTACTTGTCTCACTCGAATGGATTGTCGAGTGCTCTGCCAGATCGTTGGCTTACTTGATACGAATCCATAGTGACGTCAGGGATGACATCAGTGATGACGCTTCCTGGCACACTCTGCGCCCGACGGGACGTGACGAAGTGGGCCCATTGTCGCAACGGCCGCCGTTGAATTTGGACCGTTGGGCGCGAAACTTTCGCGAAGTGATGATGACGCCTTGGTTCCCGTGCGTAGTGGAGGGTGACAGTTGCCCTCTCCGCGCGACACGTGGATGGCCGGATGGTTGCTTCGGGCTACGGTTCCGTGGATGACGGCTAGATGAACTGCCCCCGCGGTATATAATTTTCACCGCGGCGTGGGAACAGTTCACCAAGCCTTCATTCCCGTCTTCTCCGCTGCCTCATCTCCATTGCCATTTGCACCGAGATCTCCAGAAGCTCTCCCCTCCTCCGCTAGCACCATGGGCCAGAAGAGGGTAAAGGGAGCAGAAAGCTCCGCCGTCGGCGACGACACCGGCATGAAGAAGTTGGAGGGCGATTGGGGGAAGTCGTCCGTGAAGGCGGTGGAGCTGGACAACCTCCGAGAACAGGGATTGCTGCCGCCGACGAGCACGGCGACGACGCGCGCCCCCGGTAAGGATGTAATCCCCTCTCCTCGCGATGGGGAGCGCGTGTGCTTCGTGGAATTCCTTCCACGGGGCTTTGGGTTCCCCATCCACGATTTTGTTCGTGGTCTTCTTTTCGCCTATGGGATTCAGATCCATGATCTGAATCCCAACAGCGTCTTGAGCATCGCGAGTTTTATTGTGTTATGCGAGTGCTTTCTGGGGATCGCACCCAACTGGAACCTCTGGAAGTCGCTCTTCATGGTGCGACGAATGGTGGGGCGGTCGAAGCAGACGTACCCCGTAGGCGGCTTCGGAATCCAGCTGCGCGGCGACACGTCCTTCTTCCAGCTAAAGAAATCTGACTCCATCCAGAACTGGCGGAAGAAATGGTTCTACATCAGGTGGAACCAAGAAGGCCTTCCCGAGTTCGCCGCTGATCGACCTCTGCGAAGGACCAATGCCTGGTCGCACTCTCTGTCAAAGGAGGACAAGGAGTCGACCAAGCCACTGCTGGCGCTGCTCCGCGGATTGCTGAAGACACTCGGACGCGAGACAGGTGGCATTCACCTTATCGCGACTTTCAACAGGCTGAAGGTGCAGCCGCTGCGTCGACGCGAACAACCAATGTGGGAGCTCGCAGTCGACACCTCGCTCGATGATGCACAGATCGCGACTAAGGTGAGGAACATCACCAGCCTCCGGGTCGCCGATCCGTGCAACGTTAAGTGCCCGGTCGAACCATACGGGCCAAACAACCCCGTACCTGAGGTAAGCACCTTGAACTCTCTTTGCTTTGCTTTAGTCGAATGTTTTTCCTGACTCGCCTTTCTCCTCGCTGCTCGTCAGGATCGAAGAGCTTATGTGAGCCTTCCTCCGCTGATGGAGAACGGACCTCACGACGAGGCCACGGTCGTCGAGCAGGACGATGATGAAGACGAACTCCCTTCTGCCCACTCGCCGAGTGAGGAAGTGGAGGAAAACGATGAAGACAATGAGCCGCCGCAGAAGCGGCGAAGACGAAAGAATGTCGACTCCACCTCGGGGTCCTCTCCTTTGAAGGAAGTGGTTGTGGAGGGCAAGGAAGCCAGCGAATCGTCCTCTGATGCGAGTGAGCCGGAGGATCCTCTGTCCGTGCCTCCACTAAATTCAGCGCCACCCGCTGCGTTTGTGAAGATGGCATCTCCTCCCATGAGCAGCGAGGATGAAGATGTCAACAGGTTAGCCTGTGCGAGTACGCTTTTTTGTCTTTGTTCTTCTTTCGACTCCTTGGATGCTTTTCTGAATTTTTGCTTCTTTATATAGCCATCGCACTGGTGGCGCTGACTCTTCACCTCGCGATGAGGAACATCAGTCCGCGGCTGTCCTGGAGCGGACCACTGGGGCACCCGAAGAGGCGCCTGAGGCCAATAATCCCTTGACGTTGAAGACGTCAACCTCCACGAGGCCAGAAAGAGATGCTGATACGACTGCAGTGGATGCTGAGCTGCTTGGGCACGTAAGTATATTCTGTCTTAACCCTGCAAATTCTTGTGTCGGGTGCGCGAACAGCGCTCCCGATGGGAGTAGCCCCCGAAGATGTGCGTGACTAGGATAGTCGGGCACAGATTGACACTTTTGCTCCTCTGCAGCCGCATTACCGCCAACAGGTGGAAGCGGCCACTCGCTTCGTTCGCCTGGAGAAAGAGGCCAGCCAGCTACGTACTACTCTGCAGCAGGCGAAGAGTAAGTGTAGATTTTTCGACTTTGTAGATTGTTCTTCGACTGCTTTCATTGCTGATTTTGCTCGGGTGTTCTGCAGACGACAACGAAGGTTTGGCGAAACGAGTCGCCGAGCTGGAGACGTCGTTGGGTGAAGCCCAAAAGCGCGAAGAGACGCAGGCTGAGATGGAAAAAACCCAAGTCGAGCGCTTACTCGGGCTCGCCGAACTCGTAGGGAGTAAGTACTCAGCTTAACAAGCTTACTTTTGAATTTAGTCGCCTGCAGGTAACCTTACTGTTGTGTGTCTTCTTTGACGCAGGCATTGGTGGTGGTGCCCCTCCTGAAGGAACTTCCAGCACCAACACCAAGTTGCCAGCTGCGGTCGACTTCTTCGACCGGGGCTGCGCATATGCTGTGGCGACCCTGAAGAGGTCCTCCAGTGCCTTGGCTAACGTCTACCAAGGTGTCTTCCCCAGCCAGTCTGCACCGACGGATGCCGAGGCGCTTGCGGCTCCCTTTGAAGGCGGGGCGACCACGATGACGGACTTCACGCGTGCACAGACGGTACGCGGCTCCGAGCTCACCTTCCGGCTTTTGCTTGGCCATGAGGTCGCAGGCGACTTCGAGGCAGTTGTCAGCGACTTTCCTCGAAAACCCGATGGCAAGACCAAGTCGCTAAACAGCGTCAAGGCAAAAGCGAGTCAGTTAGCTGTTAAGCTAATTGATACCTTTGAGAGGAAGCTTGCCAGGGCTGCAGAGTTAGCCTCCAAGAAGAGTCGCTCGCAGTCGGAGTCTGCAGTGTAGTCTTTGTAGTAGGGTTCCCCTTTGATTCGCCTTTTGTAGTGAACTTAATGAAGTCTTTTTATCAATGCATTTTCTGATTCCTCCATGTGAATGTACCTCTTCGAGTCTTTTGCTAGAATGAATATGGCTTCTGTTTGACACCACTGTAAGCGCCCCGACCCCGGAATTATACAGAGAGGCTATGTAGTAAACACAACCATCAATGTATAAAACAAAGATCGAGACTTGTGGAACAGAACTGGCACAAAGCATGACTCTACGACACAAAACATTTATATAGCAACTCATATAACGAGAAGAATACAAATATTACAAACCAAAAGGATCACAGATCCAACAATTCAACAAGCGGAAGCGGGTAGTGTTGTCTAACAACAAGAAGCAAATATATGGCCTAAGAGGCCTACAATAAATATCACCCAAGCCAGCTTGTTCCACGGTCCCAAGCTGCCACCTGGGAACCCCAGACTAGTAGTCGACGTCAACGAAGAACCCACCTAGCTGCTCGGTGTCGTCCTCCTCTGAAATACAAATACATAGAGGCAGCAAAGAGAGACTGAGTACGATGTACTCGCAAGTTTAGTAGGGCGATATAGGCCCAATGACTGACGGAGGCTCTAAAGCTTTATATGTAGTTATTTTGCATAAAGCCAGATTTCAATAAAAGATGTAAAAGACACAAGGCATCGTCTATTCAGAATATTTTTCATAAAAGGGGTAAGAGAGTAACATTATCATCATTGGTTCTCATCGAACCATTTTGTAACCATCACCACTCGTCTCACACAAAGGCACTCCCTCGAACCACCCTCGAGGAAATGAACCTTTTACACACACGTTGAGTTGCAACCTTTAGCTGCCAAATTAATTAATTAAGGTTAACATTCTCTATGATCCCGTAAATCCATTCCCAAGGCGTCCATAACCGCGGACACGGCTTTTCGAAAAGATTAACCCTGCAGGGGTGTACTAAGTGGAAGTCGCCAGGTTCCCGAGGGACCTCCCAGCTCCTTCTCCATTGGTACCGTCCGGCTCACCTGGTTGGCCCTCTTCCGGGGAAGGCCGGCAAGCAGGCGCGGTTAGACCTTTACCTCGCGTGAGACTATCCAAGAGTCATCAATGGCCACAGGGCAAGTTTACCCAGCCCCAGCCCCTGCCCCATTGCCACGTCCTAAACGCAAATCCTCATCAACATCATCTTTTCCACTCACACGCAAATGGAAAACCGAACTAGAGGACCCTTGGATACGCCCGCACAAGTTATTCGGTCAGTAAGGCGCCCATACACCCACCAATGGCAGCACGCTCAAACCTTGGTTCCGAAGACAGGAACTCGCACCTAGGGGCAAGAGTGAGGCAAAACACCATCCCCGATGGCAACTCACCCAAGCCTACTTAGCATTTTAATTAAGCACCCCACATATCCCCCAAGTCCGCATCATTCCATCGTCATCAACAATTATGGGAATAATCAACGGACACTACTAATATTTCAACTAAGCATGTCTAAGCATTGCTAAGCATATAACCAGCAAATATAATTTGTATCCGGCCAACACATCAACACTAGGGTTCATAGGTAGGGAATCATGTGAATGGCTCGGGGAAGAGACATGCATTCATAGGATTCTATATTTAACAAAAGGGACATTTGAACCGCATGCAATAGTATGCTGGATAAAATAATTTGATAAAATCATAGGATGCTAAATGCCAAGAAGGTTAGGTTATCTCTTGCCTTGCTGCCCGGGCGTGAAGTATTGCTCGTCAGAGTAATTAGAGAGACCCTCGGCTCCGGAATCTATCGATACCCAAAAGAGAAATACAAAGAACACATAAATCACACGATCACAAGGTGCAATGCGCAATCACATGATGACATGTCAAATTGATGCAAGGTTATCAACATTTAATTGATCTAGCAATTTAAATGGAGTTCCAAATAATTAGTGCAATTATTTGGAAGCAACCCCATATTTATCTTAGTGACCACAATCTTATAAATTATTAATTTATTATAGAAGTGGCTTAATATGCATGAACACGACAAGAATGGTTAGGGTTGGTCATTCCAATCAATTTGGTACCTCATTTGTAATTTTCGGGATACTGATGAATAAATAACAAATTAAATAATTAAGTGAGTTTAATTCCTTTGATCAAATTAAGAACAACATCAATTAAATATTTGTGTTCATGATGTGATGAGTGCATGGTTTGATAGCATTTGACATGTTGATCACATTGGTATTTTATTTGTAATTTTTGGATTAATATTGTAAGTTATAAATTTTCCTAAGTTGGATATTAATTACCCATTTTAGGAATTCTTCACAACAATAAGATAAAAAGTCCCAAAAGATTATTTCAATGATTCTATATGGTAGAGTATGTCTTGCTGATCAATTTGGTATTTAACTTGTAATTTTTGGACCATTAAACAATGAGATATCAAATATTTAAAATTCTGCTTTTATCAAAATAAAAATAAAAAGAAAAACCGGGGCAGGCCGGCCAGACCGGGTGCAGGCCGGCCATTATGGCCGGGCCACACACCGAGGAGCCCCGGCCACTGGGCCGGCCCATATGGCCGGGCTGGGACCCGAGAGGCCCCGGCCACTGAGCCGGCCAGGCCGGGGGGGCAGGCCGGGCGCACTGGTGCTGCTAGCACGCACGCACGCGTGCAGAACGGCGATGACCGGCGGCGACGGTGGCCAACGGCGCGAGCGCGAGAGGGAAAAAAAAATGGAGCGTGAGAAGGCTAGAATGAAGGAGGGGCTCACCCTCGTTGCTGGGGTGCACTCGGCGGCGACGGTGGTGGACCGAGGCGACCGAATCGAGCTCGGCGGGCTCGGCCGGGTGCGGACGGTGTCGAGGACGATTCCGTCAGCTCCGGGCCTCCCGGCTCGATTCCACGTACGGGGAGGGAGAGGATGATGCGGCGGAGCAGATGGCGGCTTCGTCTAGCTCCGGGGAAGCTCCAAATGGCGGGGAATCGGCGGCAACGGAGACGCCTCTGCGGTGGCAGCACGGGGGAGGCTACGGCTTCTCTCGATCCGGAAAAAGAGGAGGGACGAGGAAGAGAGAGGAGCGTAGGGCAGTTGGGCGACGGTGGGCAGCTCATTACCCCCAGGGGGCCACGACATGGTGCGGCCAAGGCCGGCAGGACGGCATGGCGCCGGCCACTGTGGCCACAATGAGGTAGGGGGTGAGTTTTTCACGAAAACCCCCCTGGCCATCTTTAAAATAATTGCAGAAAGGTCCTCAACAGGCTTTAGCGATTTAGAAGAGCCGTTTAAACATTTTCAGAATTTATGGAAAAATTCATGTGGGCTCCCTAGGTCATGGTTAAGCTCCACAAAAATTTGGGTAGCAAACTAAATTGTTTTGAACAACCTTTGTTCATAGGGTTTAGTTTAGGTCATTTTTGATAATTTGCATAAAGCATTTAATTGGAGCAATTAGGCATTTCCAATAATAGTAAAAATATTTATGGAGGCTCATTTTATAATAATGAAGCACCCCATAATTTTATTGTGAATTTTGGGGAAGTTTAACTTGGTTCCAAATTATAAATGGAATTGAACCAGGATGAATTCTTAATTTTTATTTAACTGCTTGTTAATTATCTAGCCTTTGGCAATTATTTATAAAATATATCCTTGAGTTTCCTGAACAATTTGGAGACTCAGAATAATTGGTTTTACCAAATTGAGTATTGTATTTGGTCTGGAGAATTTGGAAGGGTTTGGCTTCCCTAGTTTTAACTTCCAAGTGTTGCTTTATTTAGAATTAGCAATTTAAATATGAATGCCATGATGCAATGCAGAACAAAAAGTGAAAATTTGGCCCATATTTTAGGGTATTAATCTGGGGCTGTTACAACCACCTAACTTGGCAGCCTGATGAAAATGCTGCTCTTGAAGTCGCCGAGGCCACCTGTGTAAATGAGGGTGAGGGTACCTCTTCTGCTGTGCCCGCTCGCCAACAGCACCCAGCTGGTCCAACTCCCACACGAAGCATGAACGACCAGCGGGTGTTTAACTATATGAGGAACAAGATCGTTGAACTTGAGTCGAAGCTGCGGATAGCTGAAGTGGAGCTTGAACGCCTCAGGGCGCGTTCCGCTGGGTCGTTCAATCAGCGCGAACGGTTCCTTCTTGACCAAATTGATCTGATATGTCGACAGCTACAAGGTTGGACTCTAGCTGCTTCGCTTTGATTTCTTCATGCTTGTGTTGTTCTGCACCTTGACCCGTTAATTGCAGTTGTTAACCCCGACTGGCAAGCCGAGAACACTCGAGTGGACGAGCGCGTGGAGAGGGAAGCCACCGGTGACTCGGTCAAAGCTCGTCAATTCTGGGTACATACGGAAGAGGGCCGTGTACTCGCGCGGATGCTGGATCGCACCTGGCGAGCTGCGTTCATTCTTGAAGGTTGCAGGAAAGCACTCTGGCAAATCAACAGAGTGTTCTTCCCCCTTGGTGAGCAGCCGACTGGATTGCACGCGCTGTTGGAGAGGTTCCGCAGTAGCAGGGCGTTGAAGGAGGTCGTCTTCGGTCAGCTTGTTGCCGGGGCCAACACGGCGTTTGCTTATGTTCGACTGCATCGACCTCATGTTCCCTTGGACAGAATACTTGATGGCTTGCCTAGAGATGTTGATTATGCTGAATCCCTTGCAGCTGCACGTCAGGCGATGCAACAGGTCCTGAATCATACAGAGCGACTTGTAGGGCCACTGGATGCGCCAAAGGAAGAGCATGTCGACTAAGAATAGCAGTTTGTTGTTGTATAGTGTTAGCTTGTAATGTAAATATGCATGTATGTATGCCCATGTGATGTTATTTGCTGAATGTATAATGTATGGTTTTGTACTCGTAAACCTGTATGAAGCAGTCCCCAAGTGAATCGGGTGACGTCTTAGGTATGCTTGAGTTAGGCATGTGCGGCGCAGCCCCCGAGTGCTCGAGTGTGGCTAAGGCGCTGTCAGCTTGGGCCTGCATGGCGCAGCCCCCGAGTGCGTCAGGTGGCGACCTAGGCTGGACTTAGACCTGTATGGCGCGAGCCCCCGAGTATTTCGAGTGGCGGCCTAGGGTTTTCGAGTTATGCCTGTGCGGCGCAGCCCCCGAGTGATTCGAGTGGCGGCCTAGCCTGGACTGAGACCTGTATGGCGTGAGCCCCCGAGTGGTTCGAGTGGCGGCCTAGGATTTTCGGGTTATGCCTGTGCGGCGCAGCCCCCGAGTGATTCGAGTGGCGGCCTAGGCTGGACTTAGACCTGTATGGCGCGAGCCCCCGGGTGGTTCGAGTGGCGGCCTACGATTTTCGAGTTATGCCTGTGTGGCGCAGCCCCCGAGTGATTCGAGTGGCGGCCTAGGCTGGACTTAGACCTGTATGGCGCGAGCCCCCGGGTGGTTCGAGTGGCGGCCTAGGATTTTCGAGTTATGCCTGTGTGGCGCAGCCCCCGAGTGATTCGAGTGGCGGCCTAGGCTGGACTTAGACCTGTATGGCGCGAGCCCCCGAGTGGTTCGAGTGGCGGCCTAGGATTTTCGAGTTATGCCTGTGTGGCGCAGCCCCCGAGTGATTCGAGTGGTGGCCAAGGCTGTACTTAGACCTGTGTGGCGCGAGCCCCCGAGTGGTTCGAGTGGCAGCCTAGGATTTTCGGGTTATGCCTGTGCGGCGCAGCCCCCGAGTGATTCGAGTGGCGGCCTAGGCTGAACTTAGACCTGTATGGCGCGAGCCCCCGAGTGGTTCGAGTGGCGGCCTAGGATTTTCGAGTTATGCCTGTGCGGCGCAGCCCCCGAGTGATTCGAGTGGCGGCCTAGGCTGAACTTAGACCTGTATGGCGCGAGCCCCCGAGTGGTTCGAGCGGCGTCCTAGGATTTTCGAGTTATGCCTGTGCGGCGCAGCCCCCGAGTGATTCGAGTGGCGGCCTAGGCTGGACTTAGACCTGTATGGCGCGAGCCCCCGAGTGGTTCGAGTGGCGGCCTAGGATTTAAGTTGATTGCTCGCAAAGGAAGAAATGACAAGTCCTTTTCTTCAAATATCTTTATTGATTCTCGCAAACAGGCCGCCTCGTTAAAACCCTTCCAGTCCTTTTAGGTACCCTGGCGAGGGAAAGAGTGCGTAAGAAACCTGCTGCTACTTAACAAGGTGAAGTTTACAAGCTAGGGTCGATCAGGCGTAGAAGCGGCGTAACTGTGCCACGTTCCACGGATTGCTGCAGACTGTCCCCGTCTTCAAGTCCTTCAGGCGGTAAGCTCCGTTGCCGATTGCCTCTGTCACAATGTATGGCCCCTCCCATGGGGAGGCGAGTTTGTGCACCTTCTTCTGCTTGAGCCGGAGAACCAGGTCCCCTGGGACGAATGCTCTAGGCCGCAGTCGCCGACCGTGGTAGTTGCGCAGGTCTTGCTGGTACACGGCTGTGCGGCTGAGGGCGATGTCGCGTGCTTCATCCAGGACATCCACATCATCTTCAAGTGCTTCTTCCGCATCAGACTCGTCGTATGCCACCACTCGTGGAGCATCAAATTTGATGTCGCAGGGCAGGACTGCTTCGGCGCCGTACACCATGAAGAATGGTGTATAGTGGGTAGATCTGTTTGGCGTGGTGCGTAGGCTCCACAGCACACTTGGTAACTCCTCCACCCAGGCTCCTGCGGCTCGCTTCAATGGTACTCGCAGACGCTTCTTGATGCCTTTGCTGACTAGGCCGTTGGCCTTCTCGACTTGCCCATTGGACTGCGGGTGCGAGACGGATGCATAACTGAGCTTGATGCCTTGTTCAGAGCAAAAATCCCTGAATTCTTCGGCTGTGAAGTTCGTCCCGTTGTCGGTGATGATGCCGTGCGGCACACCGAACCTGAAGATGATCGACCTGATAAAGTTGACCGCTGAGGTTGCAGTTGAGCTCGTGATTGGGACCGCCTCGATCCACTTCGTGAACTTGTCGACTGCCACCAGGAGGTGGGTGTGCCCACCTGGGGAGGATTTCTTGAAGGGACCTACCATGTCGAGCCCCCATTGCGCGAAGGGCCATGCGAGTGGTATTGTCTTCAGTGCCGACGCTGGTGCATGCGGCTTGTTGGCGAACTCCTGACAGCCAACACACTTTTTTACCAGTTCTTCTGCGTCTTGCATTGCGGTGGGCCAGTAGAACCCTGCTCGCAAGGCCTTGGCCACCAGTGCTCGACTGCTTGCGTGGTGCCCGCAGATGCCGGCGTGGATGTCGAGTAAGATAGCTTGGCCGTCGGCTGGATCGATGCACCTTTGGAGGACTCCTGAGATGCTTCTCTTGTAGAGCTCACCATTGATGATGGTGAAGCCTTTGGAATGGCGGACGATGCGCTTGGCTTCGACTGGGTTCTCCAGCAGCCGCTGGTGCAGCATGTAAGCCAGATACGGGCTTGTCCACGTGGGCTCGACCAGCATTATCTCCATGAGCTCCTTCTCCTTTCTTGGCGGGTTGGCGGTGCTTGTTGTCGATGTAGAGGGTCCTGGCGGGTGCCGGACCTTGATTGAGCGTTGTGTGATGCACTCAAGGAAGACTCCGGGTGGCACCGGAGCTCGATCCGAACCTAGGTTGGCTAGGGCGTCATCTTCTTCGTTGCTTTCGCGGCCAATGTGTCGTAGTTCGCAGCCGTCAAAGAGGCCTTCCAGTTGATTGTACAGCTCCCTGTAGGCTATCATGTTGTCAGCGATGGCGTCGCACTGCTTCATGGTTTGCTGCACAACCAGGTAGGAGTCGCCGTAGATCATGAGGCGAGTGGCGCCGCAGTTCTTGGCCATCTACATGCCGTGGATCAAGGCTTCGTACTCTGCTTCGTTGTTGGAGGGTGTTGAGAATTTCATCTGCAGCACGTACTTCAGCTTGTCGCCTTTGGGTGAGATGAGCACAACTCCTGCTCTGGCTGAGTTGAACTTTTTGGATCCATCGAAATACATTGTCCATGCATTGGACAAGTCGGGCTCATCAGGAAGTTGTGCCTCTATCCACTCTGTGGTAAACTCTGGGAGGACCTGGGCCTTGATTGCCTTCGGGTGTACATACTTCAACCCCCATGGCCCTAACTCGACAACCCACTTGGCGACTCTTCCTGTCGCGGCCGGGTTGGTGAGAATGTCGGATAGGGCAGAGGAGCTTACCACCGTGATCGGGTGCTCGGAGAAATAGTGTACCACTTTCCTGGACGTCATGAAGACTCCGTATGCTAGCTTCTGATAGTGCGGGTACCGCTGCTTGGAATCAGTTAGCACCTCGCTGAGGTAATACACGGGTCGCTGAACAGGGTGGCTCTTTCCTTCTTCCTCCCGCTCGACTACGAGTACGGTACTAACCACTCTATTCGTGGCCGCCACATACAGGTACAGTGGCTCGTTCTCATGTGGTGCCACCAGCACTGGAGGGGTTGTGTGGGTCTGTTTCAGTTTGTCGAATGCATCTTGTGCCTCCTCTGTCCACTCGAACTTGTCTGCCTTTTTCATCAGTTGGTAGAAGGGCAGGGCCTTTTCTCCCAACTTACTAATAAACCGACTGAGCGCTGCGACTCTGCCGGCTAGGCGTTGTACTTCATGAAGCTTGGTCGGTGCAGGCATGTCGAGTATGTTCTGCACCTTCTCAGGGTTGGCTTCGATTCCTCTTGCAGAAACAAGGTACCCCAGTAATTCTCCGGCTGGGACACCGAAGACGCACTTGTCTGGGTTTAACTTGATCTGGTACTTGTTGAGCGCATCGAAGACCTTGCGGAGGTCGTCGATGAGGTTGCCCTCTGTGCGGGTGGTGACGACTATGTCGTCGACATAGACCTGGACGATCTGTCCTATGAGCTTCTTCAAGCAGGCCTGCATCGTGCGCTGGTATGTGGCTCCAGCGTTCTTCAACCCGAAGGGCATCATCTGGTAACAGAATACACCATGTGGTGTGATGAACGCCGTCTTCTCCTGATCCTCGACTTTCATCCTGATCTGCTGGTACCCGGAGTAGGCATCCAGGAAGGATAGGCGTGCGCAACCTGCAGTCGAATCGACGATCTGATCAATCCGCGGGAGCGGAAAGTGATCCTTGGGGCAGCATTTGTTGATGGCGGTGAAGTCGACGCACATGCGGAGTTTCTTCGTCTTCTTCTTTTCCACCAATTAATACCGGGTTTGCTACCCACTCTGACTCCTTTATCTCTCGAATGAATCCGGCGTGGAGCAGCCGGTCAATCTCCTTGCTGATGGCATCTCTCTTTGGACCCGCGAAACGCCTCATGGTTTGCTTGACTGGTCTAGCGTCTTTGTGTACGCGTAAGGAGTGCTCGGCGAGTTCCCTTGGTATACCTGGCATGTCAGAAGGTTGCCAGGCGAATATCTTCCAATTCTCGCGCAGGAACTCGACGAGCGTGCTTTCCTATGCGCTAGTCAGGCTTGATGACACCCTGACTGTCTTATCGGCGTCCGTCGGGTGTACCTGATGGGCCCTTGTGTCGTCGCTTGTGTTGAATGCCGAGTCCTTGGATGATTTCTTCCGTGGCGGGAACAGAGTCTTGTCGTTGTCGACTGCCATCATCTCCAGGTGCTCGTCCATCCCGAAGAACTCAGAAATCCTGCTGAACTCGCGGTCGCAGCTATCAGACCGGTCGAAATCGCCTTTCACCATGATGACACCCTTTGGTCCCGGCATCTTGAGCAGGAGGTAGGCGTAGTGGGGTACTGCCATGAACCTAGCAAAGGTCGGACGACCCAGTATGGCGTGATATTGCGACTTCCAGTCGACTACCTCGAAGTCGATCGCCTCTCGCTGGAAGTTTTCGGGTGTGCCGAATATAACCTCGAGTGTGATTGTTCCCATGGGCGTGACTGCTTGCCCTGGTACTATGCCGTGAAAAGTATTCACTGATGGCGTCAGGTTGGATGTTGACTTGTTCATTCTTCTGAGAGTGTCGGCGAAGATGATATTGATACCGCTGCCTCCATCCATGAACACCTTCTTCAAGGTGTACTCCCCGATCTGAGCTTTGACTACCAGAGCAGCGTGCCCGGGTCGTGGTATCGCCGGCGGGTGGTCCGCTCTGGAGAAAGTGATCGCTGTTTCTGAGCCTCTCAGGTAATCGGGTACTGCAGGTGGGTTGGTGAGTGCTTGGTAGACCTGGCGGGTGATGATTTTCTGGGTCCTGTTGGAAGGACGTCCCTTCTGTATCATGTTAATCTGCCCACGTGCTGCCGGGAACACGTTAGCAGGATCCTGCGGCTGTGGCTGTGGTTGCTGTTGCTGCTGCGGGTAGAAGGCCAGCGCTGCCTGCGCTGGGTTGGCGACTGCAGGAGCAGGCGGCGCCTGGAGAGCCAGCTGTGCGGCTGGCTGTGCCATGGGTGCCGCTTGATTATCATGCTGTCCGTTCTGAGGGACTATTTGCGCAAACGCCCTGTATATCTTACGCGCCTTTCTGCAATCCTTCAATAGGTGGCGGGATCCCCACTTTCCTGTTTCTGGGTCCCTAAACATATGATGCTTGCAGGGTTGCTCTAACTCTTCTTCTTCAGTCAGTGGGCGTCTCCGCCACTCGCGCTTGCGACTTCCTTCTCCATGGTAGCCGCTGCCACCGCCCTGGTGTACTTTCTTTCATTCTCACGGGGGGTTTCGAATCCCGCCGCTACTAACTCGATCGAGTCGTTGCCGACGTAACGCGGCTTCTTCTTCAGGCGCCCTTCTCGCCAGTTGCTAGGTCCTGCTTCTTGCCTCGGAGATCGTGGTGCATCACGGACAGAGTCTTCTCCATCTGCCCACTGGTTGGCTATCTGCATGAGCTCGATCATGTTCCTCGGCCTAAGCCTACCAAACTCCTCACGGAGGTCGCGGCGGTAAACGCCGTGCATGAATGCGTCCATTACCCTGTCTTCTGAGGTGGCTCCGTCCATGGTGTTGCGAAGCAAAATCCACCGCTGGATGTACGAACGGAGTGGCTCGTCTCGACCTTGCTTGCACGCCTGGAGCTCAATGAAGGTTGTTGGCCTCGCGTATGTCCCCAGAAAGCTCTTCACGAAGGCGTTCTTGAACTCGTCCCAGGTGCTGAAAGCGTCCCTGGGCTGAGTGTTGAGCCACCCGCGTGCAGATCCTGTGAGCATCAACTGGATGTACTGCATGGCAGTAGTCGAAGTACCACCCTGACAGCTGCACGCGATGAGGTAGTCTTCCAGCCAGTCCCTTGGGTCTTGCTTCCCGTCATACTTGGGTGTCTCCGCTGTTAGCTTGAAGCCTTTGGGCATCTTCGTGTCACGGATGTTGAAGCTGAAACATGTGGCTCCGCGTGGCTCGAAGTCGTCGTCGTCGTCGTCGTTGGCATGTGCACTTGCTGCTCGCATCCGTCGACTGCGATCCACCCTTCTCTGTGTGACGACGTTGCGGACATCTTCGCCTGGCTGCGGCTGTCGCAGTCGAATTGGGGCTGGGTCTGCAAGTGGTGCAGGTTCACGATCGCGGCGCCCTCGATTCTCGTGCACCCTTTCTGCTGGTGCTGCCTTTGCCAGGACTTCCTCGACTTCCCTGAGGGATTGAATTTGTCGCCTATGAAGGCGAGCGTGGGCGTCACCCTCCGGTGGCTGTGTTAGTCGCAGGTAGGTTTCGACTGCCATGAGGACCGAAGCGGGTGTCTTGGGGACGGGGATTCCGTCCGCATCCTCCATCATGAATGACGACTCCAGATTGCGGGCAAGGTGGACGCGATCAGCCTCTGGCACCCGTGGCATGCGAGCCCTGTGACGTCCTCCTTGTGTGACTTCTTCCGATCCGGCCATGAACGAGTGTGCTGCCCTCCTGGCACTCGACGCGTCGGCTAATTCTTTGCGCCGAATCAGATCGGCCTTCTCTTGGCGGACTCGCTCGGACTCCTTCCAAAGCAAGTATTGGACCGCCAGTTGGTCTTCTCGGGGTCCATCTGGTGAAGGGAACGTGCCTTCGTCCACGTGCTTCATGGCCTTGATCGCCATCTCCCGAGTGATGGTGAGTCTTGTCACCCTGTCCGGCATGGTCACCTCCAGCGGGTATACGGGTTCCCCGCCGTTGGATCGTGCTGGGCTGGCCATATAAACTTGCGTGGGGTAAACCCGTCGAGTGGGGCTGATGCTCCCAGTCCTGCTTCCTTCGTCCGAGCTATGCTCAGAGTCGAAGATCACAGCAACGTGGCGGCTGCCACGGTCGCTGCTACTGGCGACTCCGCGATGCTGAGGCGCGGTTGGCGTAGTTGAAATCGGTGTAGGTCTTGGCGCGGACAAGAAGGTCGGAGTAGACTTGTTTCGCGCCGGGGTTGCAGTAGATGCGATTTTTCTGGCAACCGCAGGTATGGTCACCGCAGTCGCCGTTGACGCGGTCGTAGATGGTGCTGGCGCAGTCGAAGTGGACGCGATCTTCACGGCAGTCGATGACGCGATCACCGTGGCCGCAGTAGATGCGATCTTCGCGGCGGGTGAAGCCGCGGTCGGTGCAGTCGACATAGATGCAGGCGCATCCGTCGCGCGCAACGTGGCCAGCGTGGGCCGGAGCGTTCCGCGACTGTCCACCAGATAGCGCAGACTACCGAAGGTAATCCACGTGCTCTGCTGCAGCTCGGCGTACGCCGAGAGATCCGCCGGCGAGTGCTGGACAAACTCGAGGAAGCCGGTGTAGATCGACTCCCTGGCGCTGATGCCGTTCTTCATTGCAGATGAGGCCGGCGCAACCATGACTCCAACGATCTGTTCTTCCCACAGACGGCGCCAATTGTCGAGGTGTGGACTCGGCAAATCCCAAGGTTGTGTACCCCGGGTTGATTGAGGGGGAGAGAGTATGAACGTTGGTGATCACGACGGCTAACAGGGGGCGAGTTTATCCAGGTTCGGCCCCTCGAGATGAGGTAAAGACCTACTCCTGCTTGTCTGGTATTATCGAGGTGGTTACAATGGCGAGATGGCAATCTCGCTAGGGTTTGCCAGTGTGTTTCTTGACCTAGGTGGCGCACCCTCCTGGCCTTT
Source organism: Puccinellia tenuiflora (assembly GCA_012064385.1). Lineage (NCBI taxonomy): Eukaryota > Viridiplantae > Streptophyta > Magnoliopsida > Poales > Poaceae > Puccinellia > Puccinellia tenuiflora. The sequence goes on from QRDG01002282.1 coordinate 589,305, forward strand.
ATATCACAGGCCAGGTCTCGGGTGGACGGTGCGGATTGCACATTACAGGATAAGGAAAGCCATCACCGGCCTAACCAGCTACTTGGGCCACACGGTACACTTCATGGGCTTCAATGGGCTTCCCTTGGCGTGACCCAGGTATCACCACCGTGGGGTACCCGAAAGGTAGCCCCACGACAGCGTGTGTAAATCTGGCTTACATCCGATGTATGCGAATGTAGAGTCTATCGCACCCGATCATCACGTGGTGCTTCAAAACGACGAACTTTTGCAATGGTGCATACTAGGGGAGAACACTTTATCATCTTGATATTAACGTGAGAGATCACCTTATCAAGCTACCGCCGCGATCACATCTAAGCAAGCAATAAGGTGCATAAAAGGATTAACATCACATGCAATTTAAAATTGTCATATGATATGGCCTTTTCTTCTTGTGCCTTTGATCTCCATCTCCAAAGCACCGGCATGATCTCCATCATCACCGACATTATGGCGCCTACTCCATGGTTGCCATCACCAACTATTGCAACTACAACTAAATCTCCTCATAGCGATAAAGTAAAGCAATTATATGGTGATTCATTAACACGCAGGTCACATAAAATAATAGACAACCATATGGCTCCTGCCGGTTGCCGTACTCATCGACATGTAAGTCGTGAAAGATTACAAACATGATCATTGCATCCAATATCACAAAATACTTATTGGCCATACCACATCACAAACCCTGCAAAAACAAGTTAGACGTCCTCTACTTTGTTTATGCAATTTTTACGTGGCTTGGGTCAACGAGATAGAACCGTTCTAATCTACGCAAAAACCACAACGGTGATATAGAAGTTGCTTATTTACTCATCCTTTTTAAAGGCCTTCCATTGCAGATCGCATCTCACCATAGCTAGAGAAACAGACACCCGCCAGCCACTTATGCAATACAAGTTGCATGTCAATCGTGGAACCGATCTCTCGTGCGTGGACGAGTAAAGTTGGTCCGGGCCGCTTCAATCCAACCATCCAATAAGATACGAAATACACGCGAGAAGGTAGCAACAAAAACATCAACACCCACAACTCCTTGTGTTCTAATCACACCAACATCTATGAATAGATCTAGGCTCTGATACCACTGAAGGAGTCGTTGCATAGAAAACAAAAAAAATCCTACGCAACAAGCGGAAGAAACCCCACAATCTAGATCTATTAGACGAAGGTAGCGAAGATGAGATCCAATCTCTTACCCTCGAAGAACAAACAAAGCCTTTTATCGATGTAGGGGTTGGTCTGTCGATCCCCGCAACTAGACTCATCTAGTCGCGAGGAGATGTATTATCCGATCCGAGATCCAATCCGATGGAGTGCCGCATGAGCAGCACCTCTGCGGTGTCCACACGTACAGCTCGATGAAGACTTCTTCTCCTTGATCCCGCAAATGAGGAAGAAGTGGCTCGTGATATCCCAGCAGCACGACGGTGTGGTGGTGGAGGTTTTCCCGTGGACAGGGCTTCGCCAAGCCGTGTACGAGCGAGAGAGGAGGAGGTGGAGGGAGGGGTGTGGCTAGGGCTTCCTTGGCATCGGGTGTGCCGCACCCCCTCCCCTCTTTATATAGGTGGAGGCCAAGGGGAGGGGTGCGCCCCATCTAGGGCCGGCCGGCTTGGGTGCCTTGGCCCCCAAGTCGAGTCCCTTAGGGTTTGGCCTCCCCTTCCTTGTTGTGGCCGCATTGGGCCATGGGCTGGTGCGGCTAGCCCATTAAGGCTGCTGTACCACCCACTGGTCCATGTGGACCCAAACGACAGCTGGGCCCCACTTCTAGAACCTTCTAGAAAATTCCGGTACCCTGCCGAAAAAATCTGGAACCTTTCCGACACCTCCGGAAACTACTATCCTTATATGAATCTTATTCTCCGGACTCTTCCGGATCTCCTCGTGACGTCTAGGATCTCATCCGAGACTCCGAATCACCATTCTTTCATACCATCAAATATCTCATCGCAAATCCTAGCTACATCGGAGCGTTAAGTGTGTGACCCTACGGGTTCGAGAATATGCAGACATGATCTGATCAATAATCAATAGCGGGACCGGGATGCTGAAAGAACAAACGATGTCGCCTAGAGGGCGGTGAATAGGCGATTAAAACTTTTCCGGTTTAGGCTTGATAATTGCGCAATAAAACTAGGTGTTTAAATTAACAAGCCAAAAACCTAATATACTAGGTTCACCTATGTGCACCAACAACTTATGCTAGGCAATATAACAACAAGGTGATAGCAATATATATGACATCAAGCACAAAGGCTATCACAATGTAAATTGCATAAGTAAAGAGCTCGGGTATAGAAATAACCGAGGCATGCGGAGACGAGGATGTATTCCCGAGTTCCTCCTTGTTAAGGGAGTACGTCTCATTGGAGGGGTGTGAGCTCACCACAAAAGGCCTACTCAAGACGCCACAAAGGCCTCACCCTATTCTCCGATGAACCTCACCCCAAGGGTTAGGTTCACCTTCCACTATCAGAATCCTTCAAGGCAGAATCCGGAGCCTTGACAACGATCTTGGGGCACACACCCACAACTCAATCGGGGGCTCCCAAACCTTGCCCGAAGCTTCACAACTCAAAGTCTTTGTGGCACACCAAACCGTCTAGGGTACACAATGCACCCAAGAGGCACAAGCTCTTGGGAACACAATGCACCCAAGAGTAACAAGCTTCTCGAAATTCAATCCCACGAATCTTCGCGGGGAGCACAACCCGATGCAACTAATGCAAAAGGCAAGAACACACTAAGTGGTCAAGTCCTTCACTCCGAAATCCAACCAAACCAACTAATGCTATGGAGGGATTTAAGAGGAAGAACAAAGAGGAGAAACACCAAGAACTCCAAAATCAAGATCTACTAGGTTCCCCTCACTTAGAGGAGGAATGGATTGTTGGAATGGTAGATCTAGATCTCCTCTCTTGTTTTCCTAAAAATGGGCAAGAATTATTGGATGGAAGAGTAGGAATCAAGCTCTCAAGATTTGCAATGATGGAGGACAGAGAGGAAAAAGAGCTACCAGAAAAATTGGGGAAGAAGCCCCTTTTGTAGGGCGCCACAAAAAGTGGCCGTTGGAGGGGAAAAAGTGCAGCCCCGAGTCCCCGGCCTAGTTCCGGCCTGCACCCCGGCCTGGCCGGCTGGGAATCTCCCGCAGGGAACGATCGAAGCAGCATGCAGCTGGGAAGCCGGCCTGGCCCCAGCCTTGGGCCGGCCGCGCACGCGGGTTGGCCGGCCAGGTGCCCGAAGGCACCGGCCTGGGAGCCCGGCCTGGGCCGGCCACGCAGTGCGGGGTGGGCCTGCTGGCCACCCGAGCCTCCCGGCCTCGGGCCCGGCCAGGCCGGCCTGGCTGCCTTTTTTTTCTTTTTTCTTTCTTTTCTAAATTCTGTCTAAAAAACTTTCCGAGAGAGAAATGCCATAACTTTCACCCATGAACTCCGTTTTCGATAATCTTGGACTCGCTGGAATCACCACAACGAGCACTACAAGATTATGCAGAGAAAAATCATAGTCCAACATGATATTATAAAAACAAATGGGGAAAGGTTAAACCTCTATTTCGCAAACCGGAAATGCTATATCTTTTGCAAATGAAGTCCGAATGAAGTAAAACCAATTTTGTTGGAAAGAGGACAACAGATGCTACACTTGGAAATGTAGCAAACAAGCAATGGAGATTTTCAAAGAAATGGAAGAGAGAAACCTTCCGCACGGATGAACCGGCAAAATCTCCAATACCAAAATGCAATCGAAGACGCATATGAAAACCGTTTTCGGTGAACTTAGCCTTGTCATGACAAGAACGACAAGCACCAAGACCACACCACGATAAGAGCCAAATAAGAACCAATAAAGATGATTGCAAGGATGCAAAGGTTTGAGCTCTCCACGAACGATACGATCAAGATACTCGGTCGAGAGTCCTTCTTGATAGTACGGCTATCTATCCTATAACCCGGTCTCTCAACTAACATCATGAGACCGGTAAGATAGAAAGCCTATCAAGATCATACCTTTGCCTTGCACATAATCCACTTGCGGTCGATCAAGATGATCTTCATCTCCTCAAGACGAACCACCTTTCTTGATTGCGCTTCGCTTGATGAAGGCTCACATGTTGCTCCCCCATACACCAATATGGGAGAAGCACCTCTTCGGCATATCTTCACAAGGAGATCAACTCGCACATAGCCTTGATCAACAAATACTCTTCTTCCCTTAGCCTTGATTCCACCAAATGGAGATCAAGCACTGCAAATGGACACACCTACAAGTAGCTTAATACAAACATTAGTCCATTGAAATTGTCATTAATTACCAAAACCACACATGGGGGCAACCATGCACTTTCAATCTCCCCCGTTTTGGTAATTGATGACAATCCCTTCTAAGAGGGTTTATATAATGAATAAAGCAACCTTGCAAGACAAACAAGCACGGATGCAAGCGCATTAAAGGCAAATGCAACAAAAGCATAAAACCCAAATTCCCTCAAACCCTCTAAACTTCTCCCCCATTGGCATCGATTGCCGAAATGGGAAGAAAAATTTAGAAAGCCAATATAATATGAGTTCCTCCATAAAGTGTGTATTTATCAAGATATGAGTGAAATCAAATGCACATATCCATTGACGAATAATTAGAGAGAATCAAACTATATTGAGGATCCAAAGATTGCAAAAAGATGAAATCATTCTAAACATCTCCACAAAGGAGAAAAGCAATCGAGAAGATCCAAAACAAGAGTTCTGAATGAAAATGAAGAAGCTCCCCAATGTTCATGCACTATTGAGGAGTGCACAAATATGGAATCCTCACTCCCCCAAAATCATCTAGAACACGCAACAAGTGCAAGTGTGCATAAAGCAAAAGCAAATCATAGCACTTGCACCAAAGATATGGTTGAGCCATAAGGAGATACCAATTTTCAAAGATTCATCATAAGATAGGCCCAACCGAGATAAAAAGAAGATCTTTAAAGGAGTATGTTCACAAGCTTAGGGATACCAATTGGAAACTAAAACCAATTGAAAATCAATAAAAATCAACATACTCACCATGGTGTCCAAAAGGGAAGTCATGAATATACAAACGAGATTATTGCTTAAAATCATAGCACATAGCTCAAATTTATCTCATTGTATATAAATGAACTTCAAGAATATCAAAGACATCACACATATCACTAAGGGAACAAGAGATAGTGGAGTATCTCAAAGAAATAATACCAATTGAAGAAAAAGGTTTTTGCAATTTCATCACAAATATCACAAAGATATACCAAGTGAAGGAAATAGCCAAAACCACAACAATTGCACATAAAAGCTTTCATGCCAAGAAGCAACCTACACAAGGTTGGGACTAGAAAAGTATGCATGGGATAGATACTTGTTACCGAGATACATTGACGATGAAGAAGATGAGAATTTGTTTATCATCAAAGCTTGACTCCAATAATCACACGGTGAGAACACCTTCCTTTTGAATGAGGCAAGCATCCAATGCATCTCCATTGTACCTAAAACAAAATTCAAGCACAAAATGATTCCCAAACTCATTGGGTCCCATAGTAGTTAGATAAACTACAATATATAGGAAACACTCCACATAAATATGTGCATATAGATATGAAATTGAATTTCATGCACACCTTAGCCGATTTAGGATTTGGTGGAGTATCCCCTATATATTGGAACTAGAAAGACAAACATGCCATATAATATATATATTAAAGACTCTACATGCAAAGTCTTTCAAGAACCAAACGAGATACAATTTGGACGAAAACACCAAGTAAACCAAGAAGAGAGCACACCAAAGTGTGACACAAAAAGGTTGTCCAAATTATATCAAAATCCAAATCAACACATGATTGAGGAAAAATCAAATCAACATATGATTGATTCCAAAACACATCAACACATGAAGTGTGATATCAATAGGAATCGAATCAAAACAACACATGATTGATAAGACACCAATTGAAAATAAGATAAAATAACAAATGCCAATTGAAAGGATCAAAAATTGATAGAAAGGATAGTGTTCTAAATAAACAGGAATGCTCCCCCAAGATTCATGCATTATCTTTGATTTTTGTCTTTCTATACAAAATGCACGCACAAGGGATCATTACTCCCCATATTTTATTTACAACACTAAACACTACCAATTGAAAATTAGGATACATACAAGAGGCAAGGAAGGCAATTCAACGCAAGAGCCAATATGAGGATGAACAAAAATATTCTACCACAAATGTGAATATCAATTGTCCAAGAACAATGAGTATAAGGAGATATTTTCCTGGTGAGTAGAGATATACAAGGTCATCCTCACAAGATAAAACATATGGCAAGAGATAAGAAATAAAACACCATATTTTAATAAAGTTTGTTGGTAGTTCCAACTATTCAAACCAACCGGCAAGGCCATGGTTAGAATAATATGGAACAAATGGTTTCTCAAATAATATATAGAAATGCATATTAGAGAAAAACCATACCAAGCAAACTCACACAAACAAGAGCCAAAGGATAACCAAAATGAAAATTGGAACTTGTTCGAGCAAACATGCCACATAGGAATAAGATAAATTACAATATCAAATCTAAGTGGCAAACCTCAAATGTTCACATTTTGTGGGATTGTAATATGCACATAGCTTATTACTTCCCCATAATGTGATAATTCATTTTATCTAAGCAAGAAGCAAATAAAACCAACTAGAGAAATTAATGGACATTGTAGAATTTGAATTTCTCATGAATATGACATACCACATAGTAACTAGATAATATTGAAATATCAATACTAGGTGGTGTGCCTCATGTATACACATTTTTAGGTTTGTGAAGTGCACAAAGCATATCACTCCCCCAAGATGGGATAGTCCATTAATATCTCAAAGAGCCAAATGAAATCCACACAAGATCCAATAAAGCTCAACACAAAGTTTACACATATATGATGCGCAAATTAACATACACAAACTTGATTGCTCAAGGTAAGTAATAGGCATAACATATACAAGCACATGATAGGAACAAAACTAACACATGCAAGGGAGCAAGCAACTTTCAATGTATATTTGAATTAAATACAAGTTACCGCAAGGAGGAAGCATTGGATATGAGATAGAGTAATATATTCCAATTGACTTGGCTTGAGCAAATATAACCATGAAGATCCTTTAATTCTTCAAAAGTATCCAAGTCTCCAATGTCCTCCACCACAACCTATTGATCAAGTTTGAGCTTGTTGGTCCCCAACCAAGTTGGGTCCTAAGAGGTTAGTCACAATAGGCTTGGCAACCCAAATGGTACTTTTCTTGACACCACTTTGAGTTCCCACATATTTGGCAAACACATTGCCAACTCTATCCTTTCTAAGTGAATAAGCATCATCAATTAAGATGGGGTTGGATAGGTTACCGATAGTGCATGAAAAAGCAAAGTGACCCTTGCCACAGCAAAGGTAGCAACATCGACTCTTCTCTTTCTTCTTAATAGGCTCCTCAACTTGAGGAGCATTGACTTGAGTCTTCTTAGGAGGTGGTCGTTGTTCAACTCGTGGTTGAGCATGAGATTGAACAAGAGGCCGCTTTCCTAGTTGCTTCTCACTAAGAGACTTCTTCTTCATTGGGCAATCCCGAACATGATGCCCTTCTAGCTTGCACTTGAAGCAAATGATCTTGGCCGAATTCTTGACTTGTACTTAGCCCTTCTTCTTATCAATCTTGGACTTGTTCTTGTGGTTGGAGTTGAATCCAAGTCCACTCTTGTCATTGGGGGATTGTTGCACACTCAACATGTTGTCAAGTGCACTCTTCCCTTCATGACGCTTTTCCAAGCCTTTCTTCATAGAAGTGGCTTGGGCCTTGAGCTCTCCTCTTTTATCTACATGGTTAGTGACAGCACAAGTACTAGAGGAGGTAGATGCATCATTGTTAGAGGAACAAGGCAAAGCAAGTAATTCATCACAAGAGGTACCAACATTGTGAGTGGATGAACTACTAGGACTAGCACATGGCAATATAGCATTTTTAGATAAAGTTGTGCCATTGTCCACATGAGGCTCACAAGATGTTACCTTGGTAGTGATAGCCTCATGAGCTAACTTTAGACTAGCATAGGATGCTAGAAGATCATCATTAGAGCTAGATAGCTTTTCATGACTTTCTTCCAACTTCCCATACTTGCTAGTTAGCAGCTCAAGTTGAGCCCTTAGCTCAATATTCTCCTTCAAGATAGATGCTTCACAAGAAGTGGAGTTAGTAGCACAAGCATCATTAGCATTGGGAATGGAAGAAGAAAACTTGGCAAGCTCTTCCTTAAAGCTAGCATTTTCTTTTTTCGTGACTTTATATTTATCATGAGCATGGTCACGTTCTTTAATGAGTTTAGCAATTATTTCATTGTGAGACTCCTCGATAGATTCGAGTTTCTCCTCAAGATAAACCCGAGTCTCATGCTCTTCCTCAAGAGTCACCTCTAAAGATGCTTTTTCATTCGCATCCTCTCTTTCTATCCTTCCTTTTTCTACAAGGCTTGCTTCCAAAGCCTTAATAGTAAGCCCACGCTCAATTAGGGTTCCATAATTTGAAAAAGGATAGCATGAGCATTTTTATTTTTAGGAAGGGCATTAAGAATTGTTAGGACTTTCTTATGAAAGGATTCATCATCATCCTCATCATCTTCTTCATCATTATTATCATTATCATTATTATCACTACTAGAAGATTTAGCCATAAGGCAAAAGATGGTTGATGAAGAAGAACAATTAATTATTGAACTACTCAAGTTCACATCTTGTTCCATAGCTAATTGGGTTTCCTCTACATTATTATTAATACAAGAGTTAGAGGGAACACGAGCATTTTTATCATGCCAACAAGAAAAGGGAAGCATATCATCATGAGATTCATACAAGCAATTTTTAGATGATATGCAAGAACTATCAACACTAGCATGAAAATCATTTATAGTGCGATATGTGTTTAAGTCCGAAGATGAGGCATTGCAATGAGATAGAGATGAAGGATCATCAGCAATGAGCTCACTATCCAAATTGCAAAACCCATCACTACTCACCATTACATTAGTTTGTGGCTTACTACATATTGGTGAAGTAGACGAAGATGAGAACTCATCACGGCCGGAGGTGGAGGGAGAACAATCATCCTCAATATTCATGGACTTGCCATATTTATCTTGAAGCTTTGCCACAACTCATGAGCGTTCCGAAGAGGCATGATTGACTCAAAAACTACAACACTCAAAAATTTGCAAAACTCATTATAAGCTAGAGCATCTAGATATAAGTTTTTCTCATCCTCTAAAATCATACTTTCGTAATCCTTTGAAGGAGAAAAACCTATATCTAAGATACGCTCAATATTGGGGTCCAAGACCCGTAAGTGACTAAGCATATGAGTTTTCCAAATATTAAAATTTGTACCATCGAACATAGAAGTGGGATCATGCACTAATTCTCTAAACGATAGCTTTACTCTCTAGGCGGTAAAGCCCAAAAAGAGAGCCGAGGCTCTGATACCAATTGAAAGAACAAACGATGTCGCCTAGAGGGGGGTGAATAGGCGATTAAAACTTTTCCGGTTTAAGGCTTGATAATTGCGGAATAAAACTAGGTGTTTAAATTAACAAGCCAACAACCTAATATACTAGGTTCACCTATGTGCACCAATGATACGTGTCAAACGTATCTATAATTTTTTATCGATCCATGCTAGTTTTGTGATGTTGTCACATGTTTTTATTATCATATTAATCATTTTTATGCATTTTGTCGGACTAACCTATTGACAAGATGTCTAGTGCCAGTTTCCTGTTTTTGCTGTTTTTGTATTTCAGAAAAGTCACTTCAGGAAATATCGTCGGATTGCGCTGAAAATTTATGGAGATTTTTTATGCGACGGAGGACACCTGAAGACCAAAGGGCAGCCTGGGGGGCCACCCAGGGGCCGCAGGCGGGTGCTTGCCGCGGCCCCCCAAAGACCCGCGGGTGGGGCCCGCCCCTGCCCCTAGGCACCGCCTCGGCCCCCTCCGACGCCTATAAAATCCCTTTTAACCAAAAAACGATGGGGCGGCCATTATTTTCCAGAAAAGTCATCCCTAGGCGCCGTCAACTCAAACCCTAGTTCGGGGGTGATTCTGAAGCAGATCCCGACACTCTGCCGGAAGGGAGATCGATCTCGGAGGGCTCTTCATCGCCATGCCTTCCTCCGGGATGATTTGTGAGTAGTCCCACCTTGGACCTTGGGTCCATGGCAGTAGCTAGATGGTAGTCTCTCTCTCTCTTGTGCTTCATGTCTTATGATCTTGTGAGCTGCCTAACATGATCAAGATCGATTATTGTAATGCTATGTGATGTGTTTGCTGGGATCCGATAGATTATAAAGTTATGATCAGATTGTGCATGATTCTTATATGTTGATTTATGTTCTTGCATGCTCTCCGATGCGCGTAGTTAGTTTGGCCAAGTGATTGTGTGTATCTCTAAGAGAGAGTATTTACGCTAGATAGTGGGTTCATGCCCCCTTTTGTTCCTGGGCACGAGTGACAGAAACGTCTAAGGGAGAGGGTGTGCTGTTGCTACTAAGGGTAAAACAGCGGTGTTAAAGTCTATTTTGATATTTAAGATTGCTTACTTCATGCGCTTTACTTAATGCAAATGTCTGTTGCTTGCAACTTAGGGTGACAGGCTGGATAGCGATCCCACGGTGGACTTTTTAGACAAAGATGCAGTTGGACTCAACGGTCTTTGTTCATTGTCGTGATGCCTACTTAAATATTATCATGTTCTCTTTGTCATAGCTAGATTAAGTTTGTGTTATAATCTTGTCAATTTGCCAGCTGTAATTTGTTTACCCATCATATGAATGTTCTATTTACTCGAGAGACTCCACTAGTGAACCCATGGCCCCCGGTCCATCTTTTTACATTGATTGCAACCTTTATTCATCACTTTTCACCATCATTACTCCTCTGGTCCATTTTCATAATTCATCTATTTCACTATACAATTAACCGCTTTGTTTTCTGCGAGACCAGAAAGATTGACAACCTTTCCGCCATTGGGGGCAAAGTATTTTGGTTGAGTGTGTGCAGGTCCACGTCTGTTGAAGATTAAGCACCAGAGATCTACAACATTCACTTTGTTGTTGATTTCAAGATCCTACTGGTTCGATAAACCTCGGTTCGTTATCGAGGGAAAACTGCTACTTGCTACATCTCCGCCTTCGCTTGGGGCACCACCCAACTCTTCATCAGTAGCAATCAAGCTCTTTCCTGGCGCCGTTGCCAGGGATCTTGGAGCTACAGAAAGGGGAGTCTCACACTCTCAATCACTTTACTTTATTTTTGTCTTGCTTGTTTTATTTCTCGTTAGCTTATTTTTCCTGTTGCAAAATTTTAAAACCCAAAAAACTTAGTGTAATCTTTATTCATGTCTTGTTATTTTATCTTATTGTTATGTCTAGTTCTCGTCCTCTTGTTGAGACACCCGAGTCCGAAGTCCTCACCTTCAAACAAAGAGGTGGGGAGAGTTTGAAAGATGCTTGGTATAGGATTAATAATGCTCGTCATAGGTCCATCAAAAAGCCTTTGGCCACTGTTCTCCTTAGAAATTTTTATGTTGGCATTACAAGTTGGTATAGGTATGTCCTAGACACTATCACAGGTGGAAACTTCCTAGGGATTAATGCTTTGGAAGCTTTTAATGTTATAGTGGGTCTTGTGGGTATTCCACCAACTAATGATGGCAAATTGAAATCACTTTGGAACATATTATGCAAAGGTTAGAAGTTATAGAAGATAATGTACCAAGTGTGGACATGATGAGGGAAATAGATAAGGGAATTCTTGATGGTATTAACAAGCTTGATGGGTGTCTAAAATATATTGCTAAAAGTATTAAGTCCCTTGAACCTACAAAAGCTAGTGATCAAACTATAAGAATTGATAAATTGGAGGGAGTAATTGATACCTTGGGAACCACCTTTTCTTCACTCAAACCTAAAAAGAAAGCGGCTTTGGCTCCTAAGTGCCTAAATTAATATTTGTGCCAAGGAACACTACTAAAGTTAGTACATCGTCTGCAGGAAAAGAGGAGTTGAGGATGGTAAAAGAAGCTCCAGCCTTTAAGGATACAAGGGGAGAAGCCCTAGTGGGTAAAACTCCTTGTACCCCACCAATTGTTGCTACTAATAGTATTGCTAGAGGTCCTTTTCCAAGTTCCATAATTCATGAATTTGATAAGAATGATGATGCCCTCGATTTTGAAAAAACTTGATATTTGGCATTGCGCCTAGCTAAAAGGCGTTAAAGAAAAGCGCTTGTTGGGAGGCAACCCATCTTTTACTTTCAGTTTGCTTTTTTACTTTTCTTGAGTCTTGAAGTTGTTGCTTATGTAGCAACTTCATTGTATCCTTTTCTTTTGGTTTTTTATACCAATTTTAGCCTCTAATGTATTGAAAGTGCGAGGTGTTGTTTTGCTGTCCAGAAACAGATTTCTATCCTTCACTGTTCGAAAATCCAAAAAATCTCTGAATTTTATATTTCTCTGAAATTTTTAGACAGAAATCCTGATACTTTTATCTATCTATCGTTAGTTTTGAGTTTTCTGATTTGAGCTACATAAATGCCTCGAAAAATTCGATCATTACAGACTGTTCAGATTTTGACAGATTCTGCTTTTATTTTGTATTCGTCTCTTTACTATCGTCAAATGTGATACTCTAGAGGTGGAGTGCCACATTGAGGCTTAGTAAACAGTATCTAATGCCTAATAGATTTGTTTTGCATTTGTCTTGAGTTGAATACATGTGCATTTTAATTTATGAGCACTAACCCTCTAATCAGTTTATGAGAAGTTTTGTGTGATGGGAGTTTTTAAGTTCCAAAGGAGAGGATAATGAAGAAATTGAAGATGGATCAGAGCTCAAGCTTGGGGATGCCCCCATGGCACCCTCTCTGAATATCAAGATCTATCAAGCGTCAAAGCTTGGGGATGCTCAAGGCATCCCCTCTTCTTCATCGACTATCATGAGGTCGTCTTCGTTGAACTAAGTTTTTATCACTTTACATATTACGTGCTATACTTGGAGCGTCTTTTTATTTTCAGTTTTGTTTGTTTGTTTTCTGGTCATATGCTTGTTGGATCCTTGCTTTGTTTATATGGGAGAGAGACACGCTCCGCTTTTTCGTTTGAATACTCCTGTGCTTCGCTTATATTTTGTTGAGCATTCTTAGCTACTGTTTGTTTGCTAGTAAGGTATCGCTTTTAGCTTTTATCTTTTTTAGAGCTGCTATTAGTGGTTGTTAAACTCTCTTGTTCTTCACTTGTATTTGTTGGAGAGTTGTTATTGATAAATTGCTTGAATTGTCAAAGTGACAAAATGCTATTTATGTGATAGTGGAATGAAACGAAAGCCTGCATAGTATTGTAGATCATTGTGTGGATACTTGATACTTCTCATTTGTTTTGAGATATTAAGATGAATGCTTAAACTTGCTGGTTATTTGAGTGGAATTGGTTAGTAAAGAAATACTGTTAAAAGCCTGAAATTGTGTGGTGTTTCGTAGTTGTTAATTCATTAAGCTAATCTTTCCATCAAAAGAATTGTTCGGTCAATAAGGGAGAAGGTGTGGATCTTTTATGGTTATGATTGACTAATGTCTTATGTTACTCTGTTGCCGGTTAATATTAAATGTTTGCTTCAAATACCTTCTTTGCTAAGCCTAAAAATTCGTACTGAGTGTATGGTTCACTCATGCATCCAAATCCCAAAGCCAAACTATCTTGCCAGCTGAGTCCACCATATCTACCCATGCATGGTATTTCTTGCCATTCCAAGTAAATTTTCATGTGCTATCTTTAAAAATTCAAAATATTTCTTTTTGTGCCTCTGTTTTTAAGCTCATGAGGGAGCAGTAGAGAGCTAGATATAACTCGTGATGAGCAAGGTCATTTCCCCCCTTTCACCCGGTGTCGATGGATTACGTCTTCACTTGAATCAACCCGAGAGCAGCTTAAGAAAAAATATAAATATAACTCACCATTCTCCTCCGCGCAATGAAAATCTGAGAAATCAGCTCTAAACATTGGGCAGTGGTGAAACCAAGGAGAAAGAGGAGCGTACTCGCTTCTCTAAAAACCAGCTGCTCTCACAAGTCTAAAAGCCTTGCTTGTTATGGGGGACTAGATAGCTTCTCTGTTGTGAAGTCATTGACAAAAGCATGCATCTCTCAAAATTGTTTTACTTCTGTTTCATAAAAATAAAAAGCTCTAGCACATGACTAATCCCTGCTTCCCTCTGCGAAGGGCCTTTCTTTTACTTTTAATGTTGAGTCAGTTTTCCTCTTCCTTCTATCTCCACCAAAGTAAACATCTAGCATTGACCCTGGGTATCATTGATCATATTGCATTGTCAGATTAAACATGAATCTTTATATTGACTTTACCGTTGGAAGTTGAGGCTTTTTGCTAAAACTTACATCTTCTTTGTTTTGATGCTCAAACACTTTTGTCATGGAATTGTTACCTATGTGAATTAATCAAATATGTGGATCACATTGCATTCATGTCTTTAACGTACTATTTATGAAAGGTTTTGCTTGAATGATTCAACTTGGTTATTCATTGCTTTCTTGCTATCAACTATAGACAATTGTTTTGTATCACTTCATTCACATCCTATGCTTTGCATTACTATCTTGATCACGATTGTGTTGGTTGCATGTCTCATCAAAAATTATTTTGTTATCACTTACCTACTCGAGGACGAGTAGGAGTTAAGCTTGGGGATGCTGATGCGTGTCAAACGTATCTATAATTTTTGATTGATCCATGCGAGTTTTGTGATGTTTTCACATGTTTTATTATCATATTAATCATTTTTATGCATTTTGCCGGACTAACCTATTGACAAGATGCCTAGTGCCAGTTTCCTGTTTTTGCTGTTTTTGTATTTCAGAAAAGTCACTTTAGGAAATATCGTCGGATTGCGCTGAAAATTTACGGAGATTTTTTATGCGACGGAGGACACCTGAAGACCAAAGGGCAGCCTGGGGGCCACCCAGGGGCCACAGGCGAGTGCCTGCTGCGGCCCCCCTAGGACCCGCGGGTGGGGCCCGCCCCTACCCCCTGGGCACCGCCTCGGCCCCCTCCGACGCCTATAAAATCCCTTTTAACCTAAAAACGACGGGGCGGCCATTATTTTCCAAAAAAGTCATCCCGAGGCGCCGTCAACTCAAACCCTAGTTCGGGGGTGATTCTGAAGCAGATCCTGGCACTCTGCCAGAGGGGAGATCGATCCCGGAGGGCTCTTCATCACCATGCCTTCTCCGGGATGATTTGTGAGTAGTCCCACCTTGGACCTTGGGTCCATGGCAGTATCTAGATGGTAGTCTCTCTCTCTTGTGCTTCATGTCTTATGATCTTGTGAGCTGCCTAACATGATCAAGATCGATTATTGTAATGCTATGTGATGTGTTTGCTGGGATCCGATGGATTATAAAGTTATGATCAGATTGTGCATGATTCTTATATGTTAATTTTTGTTCTTGCATGCTCTCCGATGTGCGTAGTTACTTTGGCCAAGTGATTGTGTGTATCTCGAAGAGAGAGTATTTATGCTAGATAGTAGGTTCATGCCCCCTTTTGTTCCTGGGCACGAGTGACAGAAACGTCTAAGGGTGAGGGTGTATTGTTGCTACTAAGGGTAAAACAGCGGTGTTAAATTCTATTTTGATATTTAAGATTGCTTACTTCATGCGCTTTACTTAATGCAAATGTCTGTTGCTTGCAACTTAGGGTGACAGGCTGGATAGCGATCCCACGGTGGACTTTTTAGACAAAGATGCAGTTGGACTCAACGGTCTTTGTTCATTGTCGTGATGCCTACTTAAATATTATCATGTTCTCTTTGTCATAGCTAGATAAAGTTTGTGTTATAATCTTGTCAATGGCCCAGCTGTAATTTGTTTACCCATCATAGGAATGTTCTATTTACTGGAGAGACTCCACTAGTGAACCCATGACCCCCGGTCCATCTTTTTACATTGATTGCAACCTTTATTCATCACTTTTCACCATCATTACTCATCTGGTCCATTTTCATAATTCATCTATTTCACTATACAATTAACCGTTTTGTTTTCTGCGAGACCAGAAAGATTGACAACCTTTCCGCCGTTGGGGGCAAAGTATTTTGGTTGATTGTGTGCAGGTCCATGTCTGTTGAAGATTAAGCGCCAGAGATCTTCAACATTCACTTTGTAGTTGATTTCAAGGTCCTACTGGTTCGATAAACCTCGATTCGTTATCGAGGGAAACTGCTGCTTGCTACATCTTCGCCTTCGCTTGGGGCACCACCCAACTCTTCATCAGTAGCAATCAACCAACAACTTATGCTAAGCAATATAACAACAAGGTGATAGCAATATATATGACATCAAGCACAAAGGCCATCACAATGTAAATTGCATAAATAAAGAGCTCGGGTATAGAAATAAGCGAGCCACGCGGAGACGAGGATGTATTCCCGAGTTCCTCCTTGTTAAGGGAGTACATCTCGTTGGAGGGGTGTGAGCTCGCCGCAAAAGGCCTACTCAAGACGCCACAAAGGCCTCACCCTATTCTCCGATGAACCTCACCCCAAGGGTTAGGTTCACTTTCCACTATCGGAATCCTTCAAGGCGGAATCCGGAGCCATTACAACGATCTTGGGGCACGCACCCACAACTCCCAAACCTTGCCCGAAGCTTCACAACTCGAAGTCTTCGCGGCACACCAAACCGTCTAGGGTACACAATGCACCCAAGAGGCACAAGCTCTTGGGAACACAATGCACCCAAGAGTAACAAGCTTCTCGAACTTCAATCCCACGAATCTTCGTGGAGAGCACAACCCGATGCAACTAATACAAAAGGCAAGAACACACTAAGTGGTCAAGTCCATCACTCCGAAATCCAACCAAAGCTACTAATGCTATGGAGGGATCTAAGAGGAAGAACAAAGAGGAGAAACACCAAGAACTCCAAAATCAAGATCTACTAGGTTCCCCTCACTTGGAGGAGGAATGGATTGATGGAATGGTAGATCTAGATATCCTCTCTTGTTTCCCTAAAAATGGGCAAGAACCATTGGAGGGAAGAGTAGGAATCAAGCTCCCAGCTACCAGAAAAATTAGAGAAGAATCCCTTTTATGGGGGGCCACAAAAAGTGGCCGTTGGAGGGGAAAAAGTGCAGCCCCGAGTCCCCGGCCGGGAATCTCCCGTATGAACGATCGAAGAAGCACGCAACTGGGAAGCCGGCCTGGCCCCGGCCTTGGGCCAGCCGCGCACGCGGGTGGGCCGTATAGGTGCCCGAAGGCGCCGGCCTGGGAGCCCGGCCTGGGCCGGCCACGCAGTGCGGGGTGGGCCGGCTGACCACCTGATGAGACATGCAGCGAACACAATCTTGATCAAGATAGTAATGCAAATCAAAGGATGTGAATGAAGAGATACAAAACAATTGTCTATAATTGATAGCAAGAAAGCAATGAATAAACAAGTTGAATCATCCAAGCAAAACCTTTCATAAATAGTATGTCAAAGACATGAAAACAATATGATCAACATATTTGACTAATTCACAAGGATAATAATTCCATGACAAAAGTGTTTGAGAATCAACACAAAGGAAGATGTAAGCATTAGCAAAGAGCTTCAACTTCCAACAGCTTATCTTATAGATAAAGTCAATATAAAGATTCATGTTTAATCTTGATAATGTAATATGCTCAACGATACCTGGGGTCAATGCTAGATGTTTGCCTTTTGTGGAGATAGAAGGAAAAAGGGAAAACTGACTCAACATTAAAAGTAAAAGAAAGGCCCTTCACAGAGGGAAGCAGTGATTAGTCATGTGCTAGAGCTTTTTGGTTTTTAAAACAGAAGTAAAATGATTTTGAGGTATGCATGCTTTCGTCAACGACTTCACAACAGAGAAGCTATCTAGTCCCTCATGACAAGCAAGGTTTTTAGACTTGTGAGAGCTGCTGGTTCTTAGAAGAGCGAGTACGCTCTTCTTTCTCCTTGGTTTCACCACTGTCCAATGTTTGGGCTGATTTCTCAGATTTGCATTGCGCAGAGGAGAATTGTGAGTTATATTTATATTTTGCTTAAGCTGCTCTCTGGTTGATTCAAGTGAAGACGTAATCCATCAACACCGGGTGAAAGGGGGGAAATGACCTTGCTCGTCACAAGTTATATCTAGCTCTATACTGCTCCCTCATGAGCTTAAAAACAGAGGCAGAAAGAAGAAGTATTTTGAATTTTTTTTAAAGGTAGCACATGACAAAATTTACTTGGAATGGTAGGAAATACCATGCATAGGTAGATATGGTGGACTCAGCTGGCAAGAAAGTTTGGCTTTGGGGATTGGATGCACGAGTGAACCATACACTCAGTACGAATTTTTAGGCTTAGCATAAAGGGTGTTTGAAGCAAACATCTAACAATAACCGGTAACAGAACAACATAAGACATTTACCGGTCATAACCATAAAAACTCTACACCGTCTCCCTTGTTGACCAAACAATTTTTTTGATGGAAAGATTACCACTATGAATTAACAACTGTGAAAAACCACACAATTTCAAGCTTTCAACAATATTTCTTTACTAATCAATTCCACTCAAATAACCAGCAAGTTTAAGCATTCAACTTAACATCTCAAAACAATTGAGAAGCATCAAGTATCCATACCATGATCTACAAAACTATGCAGGCTTTTCATTTTATTCTATCATCACACAAACAGCATTTTGTCGCATTGACAATTCAAGCAATTTTTCAACAACAACTCTCCAACAAGTATAAGTGAAGAACAAGAGAGTTTAACTTAACAACTAGCAGCTCCAAACAGGATAAAAGCTAAAAGCGAGAGCTTACTAGAAAACAGACAGTAGCTAAGAATACTCAAAAAGATATAAGCGAAGCAAAGGAGTATTCAAACGAAAAAGCGGAGCGTGTCTCTCTCCCACACAAATAAAGCTAGGATCCAACAAAGATATGACCAGCAAACAAACAAACAAAACTGAAAGTAAAAAAGACGCTCCAAGCATAGCACATAATATGTAAAGTGATAAAAACGAAGTTCAACGAAGACGACCTTATGATAGTCGATGAAGATGAGGGGATGCCTTGGGCATCCCCAAGCTTTAACTCCTGATAGTTCTTGATATTCAGAGGGGGTGCCATGGGGGCATCCCCAAGCTTGAGCTTTGATCCATCCTCGATTTCTTCATATTCCTCTCCTTTGTAACTCAAAAACTCCCTTCACACAAAACTTCTCATAATTTGATTAGAGGGTTAGTGCTCAAAAATCAAAATGCACATGTGTTCAACTCATGAAAAATTGTAAACAAACTTCATTGGGAATTAGCTACTGTTTACTAAGCCTCGTGGGGCACTCCACCCCTAGAGTATCACATATGACGATGGTAAAGAGACAAATGCAAAATAAAAGCAGAATCTGTCAAAATCTGAACAGTCTGTAAATATCGAATTTTTCAAGGTACTTATGCAGCTTAAATAAAAAACTTAAAACTAACGAAAGATAGATAAAATAATTAGGCTTGCTGTCAAAAATTATCAGAAAAAGATAAAATTCTGGCGATTTTAGGATTTTCGTGCAACAGGCGCACAGAATCTGTTTTTGGACAGCAACACAATACCTCGCACTTTCAATGCATTAGAGGCTAAACTTGGAACAAAAAACAAAAGAAAAAGATACAATGAAGTTGCTACAGAGGTAATAACTTCATGACTCAAGAAAATCAAAAATAAAACTGAAAATAAAAGATGGGTTGCCTCCCAACAAGCGCTTTTCTTTAATGCCTTTTAGCTAGACGCAATGCCAAATATCAAGTTTTTTCGGAGGCCTTTGCAACATCAAGAGCATAGCTTGACCTTATGATTGATTCAAAAGGAAAATTCTTTCTGTTTCTAGGGAAGTGTTCCATCCCTTTTTTAAGGGGGGAACTGAAACCTTATATTTCCCTCTTTCATATCAATAATAGCACCAACAGTTCTCAAAAACGGTCTTCCCAAAATAATAGGACAAGAAGCATTGCACTCAATATCCATAACAATAAAATCAACGGGAACATAATTATCATTAACAAAAATAAGGACATCATCAAATATACCCAAAGGTTTCTTTTTAGAAGAATCAGCAAGATGAACATTTAAATAGCACTCTTCCAAAGGATTTAAATCAAGCATATTATAGAAACTTTTAGGCATAACAGAAACACTTGCACCAAGATCACATAAATAATTGCAATCAAAGTCATATATTTTCATCTTAATAGTGGGTTCCCAACCATCTTCTAACTTCCTAGGGATAGAGGTTTCAAGCTTTAGTTTTTCTTCCCTAGCCTTGATAAGAGCATCGGTAATGTGTTTGGTAAAGGAAAGATTTATTTTACTAGCATCCGGTGTCTTAGCAAGTTTTTGTAGGAACTTAATGACTTCAGTAAGATTGGAATTATCAAAATCAATTTCATCATCTTTAAATAAACTAGAGGGTCCTCTTTAGTGGTTTGGATAGTATAAACTTTAACAGTTTTCCTATTCATTTCAGCAATTCTAGCTTCTTCAGCCTCTCTAGCCCACCTAGCTTTCAAGAGAGCCATCATCCTTTTATTTTCATTAATTTGAAGAGATATAGCATTTAAAGATTCGGTAAGTTTGTCTTCATTTGGAGTGGTTCTAATTTTCAAAATTTCAAAATCATGAGCAAGAACGTCTACTTTAGAGACTAGACTATCCAGTTTTTCAAGTTTTCCATGATCCTTTGAAAAGGAGCTAGGAGTTGTATCAAAATTTTAGGATCAGTAGGACACTCATATCTATTCAAAGCTTTGTAATCTCCATCAATATTAGTCGAGGCAACAGGAGTATCAACAGTTTTAAGGACGGGAAAGGCATCAGTTTCAGTAGGAGCAACTAACTCAGGTTTGGCAGCCATTCGGTTAATCAAAGTAGCTTGAGTTTGGGATATGTTTGAAATGCAAGCTTCAGTGTTAACAAGCCTTGTTTGAAGCTTAGAGATTTCTTTATTTAACTCACCAAGTTGATCATTTATATTTTTTAATATAAGAGAATTCTCATTCATCTGCCTAGAGAAAATTTTATTTTGTTCGTATTGTTCATGCATGAATTTTTTGGTAGACATCTCTATTTCATCCAATCTACTATTACTAATTCCTTGATCATAGGTTTTACCGTAAAAGTTGCCATTATTGGGAGGATAAGGCTTATAGTTGTTACTACCAAAATTATTTCGATAAGCATTATTGTTGAAGTTGTTTGTATTAAGAAAATTAACATCAACTTGATCCTTTTCTTGGGAAATTAATGAAGCAAGTGGAACATTATTAGGATCAATATTAGACTGATTGGTAGCAAGCATAGACATAATCATATCAACCTTATTACTCAAAGAGGAGATTTCCTCAACAGAATTTACCTTCTTACCACTTGGAGCTCATTCTGTGTGCCATTGTGAATAATTTGTCATCATCTCATCCAAGAGTTTAGTTGCTGCACCTAATGTTGTGGACATGAAGGTGCCTCCCGCGGCCGAGTCCAAAAGGTTTCTTGAAGAAAAATTCAAACCTGCATAAAAGTTTGGATAACCATCCACATAGTTAATCCATGCGTGGGACAATTCTTAACCATAGATTTCATTCTCTCCCAAGCTCGAGCAGCATGTTCATTATCAAATTGTATAAAGTTCATAATGTTACTCCTTAGTTGTATGATTTTAGCAGGTGGATAATACTTTCCAATAAAAGCATCTTTGCATTTAATCCTAGAATCAATGCTATTTTTAGGCAAAGACAATAACCATTCTTTTGCTCTCCCTCTCAAAGACAAAGGGAAAAGTTTCAGTTTTATGATGTCACTTTCTACCTCTTTATACTTTTGCATATCACATAACTCAACAAAGTTATTTAAATGGGAGGCGGCATCATCATTACTAGCACCAGAAAATTGCTCTTTCATAACAAGATTTAGCAAGGCAGGTTTAATTTCATAAGATTCCGCTTTATTAGCGGGTGGAGCAATTGGAGAGCATATAAAATCATTGTTATTAGTTCTAGTAAAGTCACATAACTTGGTGTTTTCAGTAGAAGACATAACGATAAGATAAAATAACAAGACAGGAATAAAGACTACACTAATTTTTTTGGGTTTTAAAATTTTGAAACAGGAAAATAAACTAAACGAGATATAAAGCAAGCAAGACAAAAACAAAGTAAAGAGATTGAGAGTATGAGACTCCTCTTGCTGTAGCTCCAAAGTCCCCGGCAACGGCGCCAGAAAAGAGCTTGCTGCTGTATTAAAATAAGTTGGGTGGTGCCCCAAGCGAAGGCGGAATTGCAGCTAGTAGCAGTTTTCCCTCGTTTAACGAACCGAGGTTTATCGAAATAGTAGGACTTTGAAATCAACAACGAGGTGAATGTTGAAGATCTATGGCGCTTGACTTTCAACAGACGTGGACCTGCACACACTCAACCAAAATACTTTGCCCCCAACGGCGGAAAGGTTGTCAATCTTTCCGGTCTCGCAGAAAACAAAGCGGTTAATTGTATGATGAAATAGATGAAATATGAAAATTGACCAGAGGAGTAATGATGATTAAAAGCAAGTAAATGAGGTTGTAAACAATGTAAAAAGATGGACCGGGGGCCATGGGTTCACTAGTGGAATCTCTAAAGTAAATAAAATATGCATGTGATGGGTGAACGAATTACAGCTTGGCAATTGACAAGATCATGACACAAACCCAATTTAGATATGACAAAAAGGACATGATAATATTTATGGAGGCATCAAGACAAGGAACAAAGACCGTTGAGTCCAACTGCGTCTTTGTCTAAAAAGTCCACCGTGGGATCGCTATCCAGCCTGTCACCCAACAGTATTAAGTTGCAAGCAACAGACAATTGCATTAAGTAAAGTGCATGAAGTAAGCAATCTTAAATATCAAAATAGAATTTAACACCGCTGTTTTACCCTTAGTAGCAACAGCACACCCTCGCCCTTAGACGTTTCTGTCACTCGTGCCCAGGAACAAAAGGGGGCATGAACCCACTATCTAGCATAAATAGCCTCTCTTGGAGATACACACAATCACTTGGCCAAAGTAACTACGCACATCGGAGAGCATGCAAGAACATAAATTACTCATATAAGAATCATGCACAATCTGAACATAACTTCATAATCCATCGGACCCCAGCAAAAACAACACATAGCATTATAATAATCGATCTTGATCATGTTAGGCAGCTCACAAGATCATAAGACATGAAGCACAAGAGAGAGAGAGACTACCAACTAGCTACTGCCATGGACCCGTAGTCCAAGGGAGACTACTCACAAATCATCCCGGAGGAAGGCATGATGATGAAGAGCCCTCCGGGATCGATCTCCCCTCCGGCAGAGGGTCGGGATCAGCTTCAGATTGGACCCCAAACTAGGGTTTTCGGTGACGGCGCGTCGGGGTCGAGTTTCTGGAAAATAATTGCCGTCTCGACGTTTTTAGGGTAAAAGGCAATTAATAGGCGTCAGAGGGCATCAAGGCGAGGTCCCAGGGGCAGGGGCGGGCCCTACCCGAGGGTCCACCTTGACCCGCGATAGGGGGCGCACCTGCCCTGTGGGCCTCCCCTCCAGCTCTCCTTTGGTCTGGTACTTCGTCGTGGCAAATAAAAATTCCCCGTAAATTTCCAGCGCGATCCGAGAATATTTCCAGAAGTAAATTTCTGAAACAAAAAGATAGCAAAAATAGGGAACTGGCACTGGGCATCTTGTCAATAGGTTAGTCCGACAAAATGCATAAAAATGATATAATTGACAGTAAAAACATGTGACAATATCACAAAACTAGCATGGATCACTCAAAAATTATAGATACGTTTGAGACGTATCACCACCCAAGCCTCCCGGCCTGAGGCCGGCCTCGGGCCCGGCCAGGCTGGCATGGCTTCCATTTTTTTCTTTTTTCTTTCTTTTCTAAATTTTGTCTAAAAAACTTTCGAGAGAGAAATGCCATAACTTTCACCCACGAACTCCGTTTTCGATAATCTTGGACTCGTTGGAATCGCCACAACGAGCACTACAAGATTATGCGGAGAAACATCATAGTCCAACAATATATTATAAAAACAAATTGGGAAAGGTTAAACCTCTATTTCGCAAACCGGAAATGCTATATCTTTTGCAAATGAAGTCTGAATGAAAGAAAACCAATTTTGTTGGAAAGAGGACAACAGATGCTACCCTTGGAAATGTAGCAAACAAGCAATGGAGATTTTTAAAAGAAATGGAAGAGAGAAACCTTCCGGACGGATGAACCGGCAAAATCTCCAGTACCGAAAATGCAATAGAAAACGCATATGAAAACCGTTTTCGGTGAACTTAGCCTTGTCATGACAAGCACGACAAGCACCAAGACCACACCACGATAAGATCCAAATAAGAACCAATAAAGATGATTGCAAGGATGCAAAGGTTTGAGCTCTCCACGAATGATACGATCAAGATACTCGGTCGAGAGCCCCTCTTGATAGTACGGCTATCTATCCTATAACCCGGTCTCTCAACTAACATCATGAGACCAGTAAAATAGAAAGCCTATCAAGATCATACATTTGCCTTGCGCATAATCCACTTGCGGTCGATGAAGACGATCTTCATCTCCTCAAGACGAACCACCTTTCTTGATTGCGCTTCGCTTGGTGAAGGCTCACATGTTGCTCCCCCATACACCAATATGGGAGAAGCACCTCTTCGGCATATCTTCACAAGGAGATCAACTCGCAGATAGCCTTGATCAACAAATACTCTTCTTCCCTTAGCCTTGATTCCACCAAATGGAGATCAAGCAGCAAATGGACACACCTACAAGTAGCTTAATACAAACATTAGTCCATAGAGATTGTCGTTAATTACCAAAACCACACATGGGGGCAACCATGCACTTTCAGATGCCCATATTAACTCCTACATATTCAATGAAGTTCTTTATCGGTTGAACCACGATTGTAACATCCCAAATTTTGGAATGTTTTAAAAATCACAAAAATTTAAAACTTTTGTTAATAATTAAATAAAGTCTCCAAAAATCAAGAAAATATTTTATAGAAGATTGTTTTGACATCTTCAAAGTTATATTTTAAATTAAATATTCCTTTATCTTCAAATCTCAACTTTAATGTTTTGGAAATAACATATTTAAAGGAGTTTTCAAATGGTACTTTCCACTTTGGATATTTGGTTTTCAAATAAATAATATGGGGATATTATAAACCCTATTTCATTTGTGAAAATAATTTAAATACTTTTCCAAGCTTCGTTTTATAAAAATGATTTATATTAAATTATTATAATATGAAAATGAGTTATCATTTTGAATGATATTACTCATATTATTCTCGGGTTTTTATTTAAATATTTTGGGATATTTATAAACCCTAATTTGAAAAATTCCCAAATAGCCATATATGGAAATTTTGACCAAAAGGGTATTTTAGTAATTTTGTTTTGACCAAAAATAGTTCCTAAATGTCTATTTTTACTATTTGGAATTTTACAAAAATTTACAAATTTATTTGAATTGAATTGGAGCTCTATTTCAAAAGATAGAAAAGAAAGCAGAAATAAAGAAAAAGAAAAATTAGATGACGTCATGCTGATGTCATCAGCATCTTCAACCTCAGGACGTAACGCACGTCCATTACGGTTCAATGGCTACCTCCTCTTCCCAATTTGATTGCGGACGTTTTACACCACCAAATCAAGCGCCGTTCGTTCCTATACGAAGCCCTTGACCTCCTCTTTCATTTGCCCCAAAAAGCCCCCTCCGAGACGCCCCTAGGCCGGCGAATTTCCTCGCCGGAGCTCCGCACGGTTGCCGGTGTTCTTCGCAAGTTTCCGACGAGCTCTGGTCGCCCCTCCCCTCCCTCTCTAGCCTAACCTCACCAGAATCTTGTGGCGCATCTCCCTCACACTTTTGTTTGCCCTGGAACGCCCCAAAACTGCCGTGTTCATCCTCGACCGAGGGTGCCGTCCGTTGCCGTCACTCCGGTCGCCTCCAGCCACCGTTTCCGTACGCGTTCGAGCACGCCATCACCTCCATTCGCTTCGTCGTGCCGTGCCTCAGGTCGTCGTCTCCTCGCCGAGCTCGGGGGAGCACCGCAGCGCCGTCCCCGACGTTTCCCGTCGGTGAGCCCTGTTCCTTTTTTTTTCTTGGCATCGTTGGAGGTATCAGCCACGTATTTTCTATTTATTTTTATTTTTTCCATGAAACTGGAACTAATCGATCGGATCATCTTTGTACTGCACTATCTCATGTCACCAATCTGTAAATTTCATATCCTTTGATCCATAACTTCGTTTTAGATGATTCTTGCTACGTTGAGTTCTAAATTAAATTCTCTATCCGGTGGTAGTAGTTTTTCTAATTATCAAATTTTCGAAATCTGAAGTTAAAATTTTGTTTTTTTTAACCATATATTAGCCATATCTAGAGATCTATAAACCCTATCCAATTGATTCTTTTTGCGTCGGATTCATATTTGATTTATCTATCCAGTAGCACATGTGCTTAAACCTTGATATTCGCCATTAGGATCCTTGAACCACATTCCCAATAATATTTGTACCTATCCAACCTTATGCCATTCAATCTTAATAACATAGCTTGAACTATTTAAGCTACAAATGAGTCATGTTAGTAATTCAATATACCATTAGTTCACACCAAAATCTACGTGTAACTTGTACTATTTTGATAAGTGTTGTCACACTTTATTTAATAGTATTGTAGTTGCACCATTTGAGACTTATGTGATTCTATTCACATGGACCATTTCAATTCTATCTATGTTAGGTATCCTATCAATTCATTTCAATATACCCTAGGACTATCCAATTATTCCTTCTATGTATTTGACCTTGTTGACTTTGCCTTTCAACACCTCAAAACCATATCTTGCAAGCTAGCCTCAAACCTTAATCCTTATTGCCTCATAATCCCTAAGATAGATAAAGTCTAAAATAAAATGGATATCAAATCTTTCTAGTTGTTGTCTTGTTTGATTTTTGTGGTTGTGGAATGGTGTGCTTATGTTGTGTTACTTTTATCTTATAGCTTGAACGGAGAGCTACGTGTATTGTTGAGAGAAGTGAAAGATCATTGACTACCAAAAAGGCAAGTGCATACACCCTTTCATGAAAGACCTACTATTTTATTATATTTGCATGGTAGACTATTTCAGTAGTATGCATAATAGGTGTACTACTATATTGCTATGCAGACCTGTTTAGTATATTGTCGGAGAACTGTCCCAGGAACTGGGGGTGTCTCGAGAAGGATCGAGTAAGGGGCTGAACACGGAATCAAACAACCCTCAACGTGCTCCGGCGACGGTGCTCGTCGGACTCGCCGCGGGACAGCACTGCACAGATGGAACACTCGGTCTTACCCAGGTTCAGGTCCCTCTGGTGGAGGTAAAACCCCTACGTCCTGCTTTGGTGTATTGCACTGCTTGGAGAGTTTACAGTACAAGGAGAGCTTGTCGAGCTCGAGGTGGCTAACAATGGCTAGGGTTTCTTCTGAGCTCCCGGGTGAAAGATCGAACCCTTTGCACGGGCGTGCCTCCCCTCCTTTTATAGGCGTCTCGGACCTCTTCTGCCCAAACATCTGGGTGGGAAGGGTTACCACATGGCGACGATGGAGGAGGCGCGGTGCACGATAAAGGTGAAGTCCACCATAAAGGTAAAGCTCGTGGACGCGGTCCACGGCAGGGGAGCAGCGTCACCAAAGCTGAAAAAGGCCACCGACCAGCCGGACGGTGGGCTGGCGCTTGCTGAGGTGGGAGGTGACCCACGATGACGTCGTCCTTGGAGCATAACTGCAGACGGTTCCCTTATCACCAAAGAGGCAATACTCGTTGTCCGCTTTGCTTGGCTCCGCTTTGTTGACTGCTTTATACACGGAAACGGCAACTGCGGCGTCGTCGTCATCGTGCGCAAGCGCGCGCGTCACCCTGCACATGGCGCAGAGCCCATGTGCGCTCTGCCGCGGAGGCAGAGATGGCTTCGTGAGGAAGGAGGCTCGGCGAGGTAAAAAAGGCCTCGCCGAGCCCTTCGGCTTGGTCCTTAGCAGAATTGCGGGTGGCGTCGGAGACACCTTGCCGAGGAGCGATCCCTCGCCAAGGGAAGAAACCTTCGGCGAGGAGAGAAAGATCCTCCGCGAGGGAAAAAACTCTCGCGAGGCTCGCCAGGCTGGAGAGCCGGGTCCTTAGCAAAAAATCATCCAAAGAATCTTGTGGGCCCTGGCAGGCCGGCCCGTGGTACCCTGGTTTCCACTGTGCCGACAGTAGCTCCCGGGCCCGCGACGGGCACGCCGAGGCCCATGGACGAAGGCGAAGCGTCGAGGGGCCAAAGATGCCTGACAGGGCCGCGACACGTGGAGCGCTGCGGTTGCGCCGCGGCCACGATCTCCTCGGCTTCAACAGGCAACCCGGTGGGGCCCGCCACGACTCGGGAGCCGGTCAATAAAGCCTGGGCGCGCGGTCGGCGCCCATCACTTCTCTCATAACTCCTCCGCACACTTCTCCCCACGCCTCCAATCTTTCCAGAGCGCTCTAACTCCAGAGTCCTCATCTTCTTCTCCGGCGACCATGGCACCCAAGAGATCAGCCACCGACCCGAAAGGCAAGGCCGCGGTGCAGGCGGGCACGTCTGCGGCGGCGGCGCTGGGTGCCACGTCTGCGGCGGCGCTGCCGCCGTCGCGTGTCAACGCGGCGGCGATTTCCAAGGTGCAGCACCTGGTGGCCGCCAACACCCACGAGCTCGGTTCCACTAGCATAGCGCCCGGCAGCAGCAAGGTCGGCGCGGGGTACTACCCCATCTTCTTTCACACACTCTTCGCCGGCCTCGTTCCTCCCTTCTCCAGTTTCCTCCTGGGATCCTTGAAGCGTACCGGATCAAACTTTTTCACCTCCACCCCAACTCTGTGCTCATTCTCGCCATCTTCGCCTACCTCTGCGAGGCGTACGTCGGTGTCCACCCTTTGGTGGCTCTCTTTCGCAGCTTCTACTCCCTCCGGAGCACCAAGTCGAACGAGCGGCTTGGATGCGTCTCCTTCCGTATCGCCGCCGCCAGAAGTGAAGAATACATCCCCATCGCGTGGCAGGGTGAGAATGCCATCACAGAGGTGACGAAGAAGGTGGAGAAGTTCCGCGAGAAATGGCTTTTTGTTGGCACCAAGTCCTCGAACCGTAACCTGGAGGTACCCGTGGCGCCGCCGAGGAAGTGGGCGCGCTGGGCGAGCGGCGACTTCGAGGGCCCAAAGCTTGAGGCGGTATACGAGCGTATTCAGGTGCTCCGCGAGGCCGGGCTCACCGGTCGGATGGTGGCAATGGATTTCGTCGCACGCCGCATTGCTCCTCTCCAGTGGCATTCGGAGCCAATGTGGACCTATTCAGGCCCGGATGATAGGATGCGCCTCAGCGCCGATGACCTCACCCCGGGGGAGCTGAAGCAGATCATGAAGGTCCTTTTCGCCACAACGTCCATTCCGTCCCCCAGCAACGACGACGCCTTGCCATTGTTCGTCTACGTGGAGAAGAGCGTGCGCGAAGCCCGCAAGCTCCTGCCCCTTTTCGATGAGTGGGGCATCAGGCCCGCAAGGCTTGTCGGGTCCCGCTGCAATCCATGGGCCGCAGAACAGGAGCAGGGGGCGACGCGCTGGAGCCGGACAAGGACGAAGAGTCTGGCGAGGACGAGGCTTCCCGAGGCGCCAACTCCTCTAGCGAGGACGAGGCTTCGAGAGGTGCCGATCCCTCGGGGGGCGACGCAGGTTCAAGGAACGCGCCGCCTGGCGTGGACCTCCAGGAGATCTCCTCCAGCGGCGATGAGGACACCTTCCGTGTGGTTCGCTCCCAGCACCCCACAGAGGAGGAGGGCAGCAGCAGGAGAGGGCGCCACGAGCCCCGCACCAAGGCCCTTCACGACATGGACGCCGGGGCTGCCTCGAGGGATGCTCCTCCCGAGGAGGCAACGGCGCCTCCCGAAACGGCCGGAGCAAGCACCCTCCAGCCGCCCAAGGGGAAGAAGAGGGTGTGGAGAGCGGCCGACGAGTAAGTTTGGTTCTTTCTTTTCTTTCGGCATCTGCTTCTAAGAATCCCCTCCTGAAGGGTCTTCGCCTGTGCTTTTACAGCGTACCCGCGGCGCCGAAGAGGCGGCGTCTCCGCAGGCTGGGGGAGACCGCCAGCGCCGCCGAAGAGACGCCTGTGGCCGACGAGCCGCAGCAAGCGGCTGGTGAGCCGCGGCAGGCGGCTGACGAGCCGCAGCAAGCGGTCGACGAGCCGCAGCAAGAGACAGTTCCTCCCGCGAGTGAGCCCTGCGTGGAGGTGGTGGTGGTTGAAGAGGCGATGCCACCTCCAGCTAGGGCTGCCTCTCCCCCCGCGGTCAAGCATCGCGCGGAGGAGGTGGTTGAGGTGGCGACGCCGCCGCCAACTCGGGCTGCCTCTCCCTCCGCGATCGAGCACCGCGCGGAAGAGGAAGAGGTGGACCAAGAGATCGTCATGGAGCCGCCTCCAGAGGCGGAGGAGGCTCCCACAAGGAGGGCGGACACGGCCGAGGCCGCGACAGAAGCGGCCACCATGGAAGGGGCGGGAAGCGCCCCTGAAGAGCGGGAGGCGGAGGCGCCTCCGGAGCCCCCAAGCGGCGGGGCCAGGGGCGAGGGGACGCCCAGCCCTACGAGGGCTCTTGCCTTGGGCAGCGAGGGAGGTGCCCCCGCGAGCCCCCACGCCGCGGCGGGGGCCGCTGCAAGCTCGGGGCAAGGTGCCCTGGGTGCCTCGACGAGCGTCGAGGCCTCTACGCCCCACGACGACGCGGGGGTCTTGGCGCTGCGTGAGCCGCGTCCTCGCGCGGCCCGCCGCGGGGTTGTCCTTCATCAAGCGCGGAAGGCACTTGACGAGCTGGCGGCGCAGTTCGCCGAGGAAGATCTCGCCAGGGGGAAGGAGCGGGCAAGGCTCGCCGACGCCTGGGCCTTACTCCACGAGAGGGTGGAGATGTGCCGCCGGCAGGACGCCTCGGCCCGAGCGGCACGCGAGGAGGCGATTCGCTTCACGCAGGAGACCCGCGATAGCGTCAAGCGGGAGGCGGCTGAGGTCATGAACCAGCTGGACGCCGCCCGGGAGGCGCTAGAGACGGAGACCACCGCCAAGCACCAGGAGCTGGCAGCTCCGGAGCAAAAACTTGCCGCCGAGTCCGAGGACGCGAGGGCTAGCTTGAAGGAGCTCCGCGAGCTGCTGGATGCCCGCGAGGGGCAGCTGGCGCCGCGTGAGGCAAAGCTGGCGCAGCGTGGGAAGAGCTCTCCCTCCGCGAGAAGGAGTTGCACCAGCGCGAGGAGCAGGTTCAACTGCTTGAGGAGGCTCAGGCCACCCGCGAGGGGCAGCTCCAGGAGCGCGAGAACTCGGTGGCCAGGAGCGAGGCCACCCGCAAGGAGCGCCATGACAAGGCCAACGCCGACCTTGCGCTGAAGCAGAAGGACCCAGGAGGAG